>QGOG01002596.1:0-13108 GCA_003313185.1 Collybia sp. MG36 | reverse complement strand
CCCTTCGCAGAGCAGGGAGATTTGACCATGAAATTAGCATGGGAGTTCCTGATGACGAGGGACGAAACAAGTGCGTTGGCATTCAATTGAGGATGCGAATATTGATCCATCTTGCAGAATATTACGTGTTTTGTGCGCAAAATTACGGCTCGAGGGGGAATTCGATTTCAGCTCTTTGGCCAAATTGACCCCGGGTTATGTCGGAGCAGACCTTTCTGCGCTGACGGGGGCAGCTGGAATCATTGCTGTCAAACGGATTTTCAAACAACTATCGGACGGAACCCTTGTCCTACCAGAGGTATCGCCAAGCGCTGAGGATACGACCATGGTTGTCGACGCCCTGTCGACTGAAGAACCCACTTATAAGAGCAAGGCGCTTTTCAGCGTTTCCTTTCCTGTTTCAGCGGGTTCCATCGCGAATTTCCTCAACGCCCATCCGGAACCTTTAACAGAAGCTCAGCTCGCGCCTATATGCATCACCTTTTCTGACTTCATGATGGCCTTGGAACAAGTCCAGCCTTCGTCCAAACGCGAAGGCTTTGCGACGGTTCCGGATGTTACATGGTCAGATATCGGCGCGCTCCACGCTACAAGAGAAGAACTGCACATGGCTATTGTGCAGCCCATCAAGCGACCTGAGCTGTTTAGGGCTGTTGGAATCGAGGCTGCCTGCGGAGTCTTGCTTTGGGGCCCTCCGGGGTGCGGTAAAACACTACTAGCTAAGGCTGTTGCCAATGAATCAAGGGCAAATTTCATCAGCGTCAAAGGCCCGGAACTATTGAACAAGGTAAAAAGGATCCTTCTATATTTTCAGCTGTTTGACACGAGTGTTCTAGTATGTCGGAGAGAGTGAGAGAGCCGTCCGGCAAGTCTTCTCGCGGGCCAGAGCATCATCTCCATGCGTGATATTTTTTGATGAGCTGGACGCCCTTGTGCCCCGAAGGGATGACAGCTTGGTTTGTCCGCCCACCAAATACACCTTACTCCCTACTTACGACCTCAGTCCGAGTCATCAGCCCGTGTGGTCAACACCTTGCTCACGGAATTGGACGGTCTTGATGCTCGCAAAGGAGTTTATGTTATCGCAGCCACCAACAGACCCGACATGATAGACCCTGCCATGGTCCGGCCAGGGCGCCTCGATAAACTCCTCTATGTTGACCTGCCCACTCCGGACGAGCGGGTAGAAATCATCCGAACAGTGACACGGAAGGTACCTCTGGGCAGCTTGTACGGTCAACCGCTTGACCAAGTGAAATTGGGGATTGAAGAATTGGTGCGGGGCGATTGCGATGGGTACAGCGGTGCTGACCTCGCGGCTCTCGCGCGTGAGGCAGGAGTCACGGCTCTAAAACGGACATTGGGTGCCCTGGATCAAATGGAGGACGGGAGAAATGAAGGGGTCGATCTGGCCGTCACAGTGCAGATATCCGACTTTGAAAAGGCTTTGGAAAAAGTCAACCCCAGTGTTAGCGTTGTACAAAGGCGGAAGTACGAGGCACTGCGATCGAAATTTGCTGGGCTTCCAGTTGGAGGCAGAAAAGATGATAAAGTCGCAAAATAATCTGTATTTATACATTTGCCCCTTCGTTTTAGAGATCCCCAACTCGTTTTATCCCCGATACTACACGTTCATTGCGTCTCCAAAAATCGACCAAAATTTCTGCCAGTCGGGTTGGGTCATCCTACAACACTGATGAATAACTGGGTGGGTCCGGATACGAGATATCCGACCTCCTGTAGCATGTGCCCAACACCGGGCACCACTTCCATCTGAAATTTGCCCTGCATTTGACCAATCATAAGTTCTTTATCAAGGCGGTCCGTTCCAGCGAGGACCAGGAGCCGTGCCGTCCTAGCTGCCAAGAAGTGGCTTGAGAGACCGGCGAACCAGCCTGTTGATTGTCAAATTTCAAAACATGGAAAATATAAGCAGGAGTCAACAAACTAGACCAGTACGGGGCCGTGGATCTCAGCGGCGTTCTCCATCGGTATGGGAATACACCATCAGACTCGTCTGATGATTTCATGATTCCGGGTATTGAAATCCGCGCAGACTGAGGGTTGCGTATGGTGTTTGTCGTGACACTGTGGGTGGCATTAGGAGAGCCCGTCGATAGTATTGGCTCACTCACTGCCACTCAATTGCATCTTCTAAGCTATTGAACCCCTCGGGTCGGGCGTTGAGTAGACTATGCATGTGAGGTAGGGCTTCGATTGCCGAGCCTTGATCCCGTGTCAAATGGCAACGGGGAGAAAAACACTTGACTTCACCTTCAACAACATCAAGGACGACAACTCCGGCCACCCGATACTTCTGCTGTATTAGCATGGGACAGCCACGGACGATGACCGAACCCCCCATGCTATGCCCAATGAGCTCAGCGGTTTTCAGTTACAAATATACACTCTCCACAACTTTGTTGCGTACCAGTAGTGTTGGGGCGACCTTGGGGTCAGGAAACACCGCTTGAATGACCTCGTAGAAGTCAGCGACAAGAACACCAATTGAAAGGTCCTGATCGTCATCTTCAAGCGATGTTGTCTTTCCTGGTTTCCTCAGCTCGCGGTTCATCAACTAATGATGAGCCTACCATGCCGTCTAGCGTCCAATGCCAGGACACCGCATTCCCCACGGGTCATATCAGCGATCTCCTTCGCGAGGCAAGCAAAGCTCAGGCCACAGTATCCGGCTCCATGGTGGCATATCATCACCGTCCCATCGGCGAACGTTGGGGGGGTATAATACACCCGCATGTCCAACGCCCGGCCGGGTACCGCGACCTGAGCAGCATCAACAAAGAAGGACGACGCAGAGATGGGTGAATAGAGTGGGTTGGGCTCGCGCTGAGGCTTGGTTGGATTTCGTTTCGGCCTTTAAGCATGGTTTTGAATTTAATGTGCACAAGATCATCAAACCAGCCCTAGCTTGCATTGCGGGTGGTCCCATGCCACTTCCGGGAAGAGATCCGACTGAATCAAGCGCTTCCCCTTCTTCCCCATTCTCTTCATCCTCGTTCAAGGAGTCATTTGTGGGCATTCTAGCCAGACGGGCAGTCAAAGCTGAGCGGTACAAGTCAGACATGATGAACTATGACTAGGAGGGGCCTGGGAAAGAACCATCGAGATTCAAAGTGGGTGATCTGTTTATTCATCAAGCACTTGATCAACAGCGACAACTGCGGGTCAACAGAATACTGGGGCACTCAGCAGCACAGGACAGAGCATGTTCACTACGGCAATCACAATAGTGGGCTAGTATCAGACTACAAGTAGGGTTGATTAAATAATGTACTGATCTCAATTACCTCGAGAGCGTGCAAGCTTCTCCCCACACCCGCTGTACCGCTCCCCAATACCTCTCTGGGTCTTCTCTCGCATGCGCGACGTGGCTCGATTCTGCAAAGATTTCCGTCGAAACCCTCAATCCGAGCCGCCTCGCTTCATCCACATGTTCCAACACATCTTCGGCCGGTATCAGCTCGTCCTTCTTTGAAAACAGGTAGAGGCGGGGAGTGTAGCTGTGTGTCCATGGGAGGAGATCGACACGGTTCAAGGCTTCTCGGTAACGCTCAAAGAATGGCTTCTTTCCGAGGATGCGATGCCAGACGGAGACGATGGGAAAGACTGCGGTGAGCGCGAGGTACACTAGAGATCGAATGATGGGGTTTCTTATCCCTATTGTGAACGCTCGTCTCGAGGTAGCAAGGCGACCGATCCCGGGGCACGAGTCAAATATGATGGCGTTCGTCAATCGAGGGGTGTCTGGGACGGTCACCATGGGAGTGGATGATGATAGAATTCGACCCAAACAAGATAACTGGGATGATCCACCTGAGAATGGAGGTTTCGGGGTCATTGAAATTGGGTGCAAGTTGTATAGCGACGTGACGCACCATTTGAAAAAGCATGAACCAGGATTCGCGGTTGGTTGAATTTGGGTATCTCGACATGATTTGGGATGCTCGTCTTGGGACCCAAATATAAGCAACAGCCCGATGAGTCCAGTATTTGTGCTATGGGGGCCAACTGGTCATCCTGTGAAACACATCAGTAATAACAAGTGAAAAATGGCTGAACAGGCCTACCACTGTGGCTTGGGAACTCCAGAAGAAAGACGGTGAGGATTGGACTAGTATTTGGGTAGCCGCTGGATAGAGCTCTTCGTAGATCTTTGTGTACTTTTGGAGATGTGTGAACCGCGCCCCCACTAATCAAACGCTTGAGTGCATTGGCTACTGACCAAGAACGAATACAAACTCCATCCGAAAATGAGTACGACGCTAGGTTGGGGCCAAGTCAGAGATATGGATGGAAAACAGGAGACATGCCTACTTGGGTGACATTGAGTCTGAATCCGAGTCAACGCTTGCCTGCCCGCTGCAGAGGTAAACCCCATACTTGATGTGGACGAATCGGCCGTGCTCGTTATTTGCCATAGGCTAAGTCTAGGATTAACCCTTCCAACAGTTCTCGTTAGACTGACTGATTGGAGTCGGATGTCTTCGGCATGGGCAAACATCCGCGGGAATCATCGTGGAACTCGAGTCGTTGAAGCCCTGGAGAGATGGTCACAAGCTGAATTTGGCATAGCTTGTTCGGAATCGACTGTAGATGGTCTTCTATTGTATCTATAAAGATCCTCGTGCACTACTCAATTTTCTATATTAATCTGTAGTGGTATTACCGCCAACCTCGGAAGGGCCCTGTTGATTCCATCTTCAACCCCAAAGACCTATTTTACCATATAGCCAACACCAACACAAGGTAGCGAGAGAGGGCCTCGGTTCGGCCAAGACCATGAAGGGAAGCGTAGGATGAACCCAAGGTACTTCATCCTGCCTTCAGTCCCATCCATCAGCAGGTTTGGAGCGGCCTTTCTTGACTTGACTCCTGCGAGACTTTTCTCGCCTCCGATTAGCCTTCTCGGCTTGCTCCAAGCGTGATACACGGTTCCGTTGTTCCTCAGATGGCTCGTTTTTGATGCTGGATAGCGAAGCTGAAATAACGAGATTACGCAGCTGTACGAAATATATATTAGGGCGATGAAGACTCTAATTGTGACAACGAACCTTGGAGAGGCAATCGTCGATGTTTTGAGCCTGAGACCGGTGAACGGTGGATGTGATCAAGATAGAATCTGTTGACGAAACATAATGAGGCTAGGGTGGTTTATCGATTTCCGACGAGACATGACAGATGCAATACACACCGACTTCCGCAGATCCTGGTGAGCCCACCCTGGAATCCAAGAAGAATTCACTGAACAACGGAGGGTGGCCTTTGTATTGAGCTTATTGACATTCTTATGGAAGAGGCCCGCTAGTCAGGCGAAGATGTAGGTGTAATGGTCAACGTACTTGTCCCCCTGGCCCAGAGCTTCGGGAAAATGAAAATTCCACCAATCCTTTTGGAATAGTTTGGTTCTTGAAACGAGAGACCCATGAACGCGCTTCCATCGCATCTTCAGGTGTTTCGAGAACTGATATTCTTGGGGGGTGTGGAAACGGAGTCCCGCCTCGTGTTGAGAAACTCTGGGCCCTAGCCACAGCCTCTCGAAGAATTAGGTTGGGGATAATATGTCGAAACATCATCTGGGTAAAGGTCTATGCATTTGGGACGAACGAATAGCAGTTCATAGTGTCTGGTGAGGTTCAAGAAGAACCCAGGGTGATCACACGAGTCGATTGACATTGGTTGTTTGACGTGCAATCCAATGGCAAACACTTTCAGGATTCAAGTCAAGTCCGGACTCTTGCTGGCCACATTGAACATGCACACTGCTGCACCCCAGCGCCGACTCCCAGTCTACAACACTCTTTAGGTTCTGTGGGGTTAACAGATACTTCTCCTCGGCTTGGATAGACTCTCAGGCAATCATATCCGAGTTGTTGCGCCCAAGGCGGAACACCCTGGTCCTAGCACAAGAGTAGTACAATTGGCACACGCCACAGCTCCTCGATGATTATCTACACTCATATCTACAATCCGAAGGGTGCCCCTATGAGCCGCATATTCTCAGGAGCTCCACTGCAGAGCGGGTGGGTAGCTGAATACAAGAAGACTCGAAAGCACGGGGCCGAACGCACCTCTTTGCTCATCTGATCTTATCGTCGCTGGGCGTTTCCTCGCTCAGCGAAGTTCTGTAATCTGTCAATCCAGATATCAGCGACCGAGGAGTCTTCCCTCCACCCTCGTGGTTCCATTGGCATGGTCTCTTACGTGTAGCGTACAATCACCTGTGCTTCCTTCTTTGCGGCGCTGCACCAGAGGACAGTCGGAATCTCAAGTCTCATTCAGGGCGTGGGTTTAATCACAGGTAATGCCATGATCTACTTCCATTGCACATCATTCCGAGGCGCTTAGGGCACGGTAAGCATCGACTGCATCACGCGATGTTCTCGATTGCTCTCATCTAATCTAGAGTCCATCTTGCAATCTTCAACTTTTCAAAAACCCCAGGCGACTTGTGATATTTCTCCGCTTGGGGTGGGCGCACGCGGCGGATCAAATCCTCCACGCATAGGAGGCAGCGGAAGACGGTCGCGTTTCAGAGTACTGGTGTTATTGCATTTGGTGGTAATCGCGTATGCCTTGCGTTGTGTGGAGCATGCTTTCCGGCAGCCTATTCTAAGAAGTTTCCATCCGATTTCTGCTTGATTGATCCATATACCTTCTGAACCAACGTTTGCACCGCAGGCCACCCCCTCAGGATTAAACTTTCCGTGGTGTTTGGGTTTTCTCGGGTGTAAATCTCTGGGAGCTACCCTTTGTCCAAGCTTTAGATTGCTTCCTTTCATTATCTGCGTCGATAAGGAGTATCAGTGGTGTCAGGCTGCTTGTGGTGCTCGCGCGTTCTCATGTCCTCGCATTCCATCCATTTCTACGAGGCATTCATGGGAATAAATGTCCCCGAGTGGTAATTTGGGCGTCAGAAATGTGACATATTTGACTGACCTTGTCGATATCGGACAGGATGAACAGTACACGGAATAAATATAGAACGGCGCCAAACAGGACCAACATCATCAAAAAGCTCTTGTTCAAGTTTCCTATCTCTCCAAGGACTTGACTTCCACCTCCGCTCTTTATAACCCCTACCTTCGCTTTGCGTTGGGCCACCGTTCCTTTGTACATTCTCTCACCGACTCGTTCCATCATGAAGACCGTCATCTTTCTCACCGCGTTGATCACGGCCGCGAAGGCATATTGGTTGATGGGAGTTGGTACGGATTGAAACAAAACTCTGGCCGGTTTGTTGAAGAATATTTCTAGAGGATTTCATCACGACGGAGCGCCTCGACCCAGTTGTGAATCCTGGGAAGGTGTCTGGACATGTCCATTCAGGTTCGTGAATTCTCTTTGCGGTAGGAGCCTGCGTGACATTGGCTCTAGTTCTTGGCGGAAGCAATTTTCGGATGACCACCAATACTGCAAGCCTTCGAGAGAGTGAATGCACCTCCATTCCTATCCCTCAGGACAAGTCGAATTACTGGTTTCCTGTAAGCTCCCACCCTCCGATACGTCGAATAAATAGGTTTCTGATTGCTTCGCATCCAGCATCTTTACTTTCAGTATAGCTGGCCTCATTATCACCCGATCTTTTATTAATGTCGACTTTCAGATGGTCAAATGGGAGCTTCACAAGCTTAGATGGCGGCGCTGTCATGTGAGTGTCTAACTTGACCCGTTTTCTGTCATTCGATTTTCATTTGGATATTAGATGTGAGATCATCGCAATTTTGTGACACTGACATGTCTCAAGCGGTATCCTACACAGATTATCTATTCAATGACAAGCCTGGAACTACAACCGCATTTCCGGATGATGTTCGTAGCTCTCCTGAAATCGCGCTGAGGCAAATTACTGACATATTTACCAGTTTCGAATGTTGAGCGGTTCGTGAGATTCTCCTCGTCCGGATTTTTGATATCAACGTAATGGCCAGGCGATCCCACCCTGCGCACCTATGATCCCAACAGTTTCGCGCAGCAAGCCGTCACTTTTCTCTGCTTGGATTTCAGTGGTACCAGCACCCGCTATAATTTCTTGCCGCCAACGGCATGCCCATCAGGCGTGCGGGCTCAAATTGTAGGTGTCTTTCAATGCAATATACCAGGCCTTGATGGTACTATCCCGTCAGAATTTCCCAAGTTGTTGGGACGGCAAGGTATGCCCTCGAACTTGCGGGGTCTAGCCCAGTAGATAATCAACCTCTCCCAGAATCTTGATTCCGTTGATCACAAATCCCACGTCGCCTTTCTCTCCGGTGGTCCCGATTCAGGTACCTGCAGCGATCCGAAATATCCCATCACGCTGCCCCGAATTTTCATAGAGGTGTGTAGGGCTGGCCCGTCGCTCCTTCCTGTCGTCTTTGAACATGTGTAGGTTTATTGGGCATCCAATGACTTTGAACAACATAGGTCTCAAGCCATGAACACGACACAACCATTCGTGTATGTCATATTTCCTATGTCTCATCGCCAGACCGACTTGATTTGATTGATCAGATATTCATATGGCGATCGTACCGGGTATGGGTATCATGCAGGTGAGGCCATTTGGTGCCTATTGTCGTGGACGACGAGACTATGACCTTGCGCCAGACTTTATCAATGGGTGGGACCAGGGTGTTCTGCAAAAGGCTGTTGACAATTGCCACTGCAATCCGTACGGTGATGTAAGTGCTTTCAAAGAGGGCGCCCCGCTATCAACTTAACCAATGTTCACTTTAGCCCACCTGCTGCGTGCAACAAGGGCTTTTTGATATGAACCAGGGGAAGTCTTGCCGTATCACCAAGGCTATCAACGAAACCAGTAAGTATACCCCAGTCAATATTTCGGGCGGATGGGCTTGATAGGGCTCTCTAGCAACTGGTACACTTCTCAAGCTTCCTGGAAATAATCCCGTCCAGAATGAGGGGGTCAAAGCCACCCCACTCGTCGACCCTGTCACACCCGCCCTGATATCCCCCGTCTTTGCCTACACGGGAGATTCGCCCACTAGTACAGGCAAAGTCGTCGCGGGTCCTCAAACAGCCTCTCCGCTTCCATCGTCCTCCGCGGCACCGCCACCCAAATCCGCGGCCAGCATCAACCCCACTCCGGCATCCTCTAGCGCGGTTGCTGCACAGCCCACCTCCGCCATCCCTAACTCCGGCGTGCCCATGAGCACACCGTCGCTTTCGATGTCTGGTACCACCCCGCATGCGACAGGCACTGCTACGTCCCAACCCCATTCGACCGCGAGTGCTCCCGCTGGAGGGGCTGGAGATTCGCACTCAGACGTTGCCGCAGCCTCCTCTGGAAGTGTGTCAACTTTTATGGCTAGTTCGGCCACTGCCCATGCTACTGTATCTTCCCAACCAACTTCAACGGCGGCGTCCCAGATGACTGGTATCCTGAATCCACCTGCGGCTTCACCATCGAATGGTATCGATGGCACCATCAATCCCCCGCATTCCAACCCCCCAGAATCGGGTATATTGGCCCCCTCTCCATCCGCCTCTTCCGCTATCTCCCAGTTGCCTGGGGATTCCACCAGCTCTGTCATCCCTAGCTCGGATAGGCCCCCGAGCTCATCGTCACCTTCGATATCTGGCACCATCTCGCAGGTGACGGGCAGTTTGAACACTCCTGTAGCTTCACCCCATCCGACTGAGAATGTTCCTGGTGGCGATTCAGGGAGTGCGAATGCCGCCCCAACCACCGCCCACACTGCTGCGCCTTCCTTAGCAACTATCCCGGCGGCTTCTCAAACGACTAATATTCTGAATCCACCTGCGGCTTCGCCATCGGGTGGTTTGGGTGGCGCCGCCGATTCCAACACCCCGGAATCGAGCATATTGGCCCCCTCTCCATCTGTCTCTTCCGTCATCTCTCAGTCACCTGATGGGCGGAAGTGTCGGCAGCGAAATCCTGGCCAGCAGAAGACGAATACGAAGAGGGCTGCTAAGCGGCGGGGTGCCAGACACGCACGCCCATTCCATGCTTCACGAAACCACTAGCTCTTAGATAGAGCCCGGCAACGTCAACTCCAGTCCTAACATCACTTGGCTCCACATCAACCGTCTTATTCCAGCATCCACGCTTTTTCTTTTGCTCTCTCGCTTGCTTTACGCTATCCGTTGTCAGTGACAACACCATCAGCCCTTATTGTTTATCGATAGGGTTGAGTTCGGGGAATGTCAACCAGGCGTTGAATACATTTGGTACACACGATCTCATTACCCATGTTACCTGCATGCAGGCCCAAGAATATATTGAATATATGTCATGCACTTGGATATCATGAACTCGAAGTCCCAGATTCCAAATTGCGGGTAGCCTGGAACTGGAGATCTGATTGTTGTTGACCTTCAAGATCATGACAGCGCTGTTGAAAAATGTGAGATACACAAATTGGCGACGGAGAGTGTGATCCTTTGCTGTGGGACTGATACCCTGTGAATTCGATCACACCACATCGTCGACGAATGATGTAACATGTCCAACTGTCCATGCAGTGCGACGGTTCCTTTTACGCTTGCGAAGCGACTTCAAATCCGATAGCATTCAAAATGGATTCTCGACTGTCGATTCTCGTTCTCCCATCATCGTTTCTTCCTTGCTGGCATTGCTGGAGTCATACGTATGATCGTGGGACAAGGAAATAGAGATGCGCCTACCTCCATCATTTTTCCTCAGTCCAGAATTCATTGATATTCCCGTGTATGTATGTATCACCATCGTCGGTGATATCGCATTCTTCAACGCACCACCCATCATAACGCCGTTGCTGAGTGTAATGACGGTATCACGCCCGACCTCGCCGTCGAGCCAATCAGAGATGCTTTTGTACGTGCAGAGAGCTGATTTTTTCAAATGGTGGATGCCAGCTAAGGCCTGCGCTGGAAACCGTCTTGCTATTGCTCAGCGGCCATTTAACGTTTATACCCGATAGACGAGATTCTTGCGACGTTTCCTCTGGTGCTCACATCCGAAAATGACGGAGCTGCGGGGTGCTATGTAAGTGACCTAAGGGTTTGCTTATCAGGAGTGGCTGCAGGCAGACAGGGACCGAATCATGAGCGAACAAGGTACCTGACCGGTGATGAAGCGGCGCGGGAAATAATGAGTGTGGTAACGTCGAGATCATCGAGGGGCACGGCGACCACCAATAAACAATAAGCAGATCCAGCCCGAGATACCTGATTCGATGGTATCGCAACCCACGGCACGAAAAACACGGATAGAACACGATTTCTTGGACTCGCGCCCCCTCAGGCCTCGACGCTTCGTTCCAAAAGGTACCATTTGTTCCAACTCACCATCCGACAGGTTGAGCATTTGCCACAGGCCCAATGTGTATTGCTGCATCAGCAATCGAAAATCCCTGCCCGTTGACGGTTTATTTGTTAAAAACAGGAATAGGTCGAACACCCGACATGGTGGTTGCATTTGATTTGTTGGCATGCATGGTTGGTCCCTACTGGTAAGCATCACTATTAGAAAACGGTCCCCAATTATTGGTCGACACATCTTATGTACTAGGCGATTACAACGCACACGAAGCACATTATTGGCTGAGCTTTGCCCCTAGAGGATTCGCGACACTTTGACTCTGGCCCATCATTGAAGTTTCGTCTCACTGTGTTTTCATCCGGTCTGTTCCGGGGCAACACAATGCTTATTCTTCCGATGTTCTTGTGAGAACAACGGCAGAGAGAGTCATATATCATCGTGCGCATGATTAGCATACTTCTGATTCCTGAACCGACGCGTATCTCTGGGGATCTCATAGACGCTCTGCATCAGAAAGCGCTCACCCAGGAACACTGCACCTCCTGGTCGGCCTTCTCCCTCTCGACCGAGGGTGGCACGGAGCGGAGTGGGTCTGCATTGGCTTGCCTTCTTGCCTTCCAATGTCAACAGGTGCTACTCTGCCACCGTGTCATGGCTTGTCACTCCGTTACAAAGATGAGTTCCTCCACACACTGGCGCGGGGGTACCTCGAGCAGAGATCCCGAGATGCGAGAGTGGGATCGTCGGCCCTAGGTAGATAACCTACGGTAGACATCTGAATCAAGGTTAATCAGCCAATGATATGAATCGCGCAAAGGCAAAATTATCGACACGAGTACGGGGATTAGATGCATCACCCGGCGGCGTTGCGGTCGGTCAATTCTCGGTCCAGAGGACGACCCCTGATTATATTCCCGCAGCACGGCAGGTTTCGACGGTTTTCTTGTTATGGAATAATTCCCGCATGGTGAAAGGCCATATCCCAATGCACCTGGGGTAGTCTGTTACAGTGACAGGTAGATGTCCCTAGTGTTCGAATTCGCTGTCGGGTTCAGCGCGTGCGTGTTTTTTCAGTGCCAAGAAGCTGAGCGGTTGGCGCGCCCCTTCAGACTCCTGACTCCACCGCGGCCACCAGAATATGGAAGCCCGAAGCACATGTATATTTTGGTCACGGGCCGCCGAGGGTATATGAAGCCAGGCAGAAAGAGTGATCTGCACAGATGGACCAACTCAACCTTTCACAACCATTTTTGACCCTGTTCAAAGCCATTCTCGCAGCCCTCGCACTGCGTTTCCTTGCGGTGACATTGAGGAGGCCAAAGTACCTCCCCGGACCACCTGGCTTGCCAATCTTCGGCAATCTCTTCCAAATACCTTCCTCGCACTCATGGGAGACCTACGCCAAATGGCGGGACACCTATGGTTGGTCTCCTTTGTATCAGGGAATGCGGCAGCTTTGACCACATGTATAGGGGACGCCATTTACGTCACTGCGCTGGGTAATCCAATTGTTGTCCTAAATTCGTACGAGGCATGCGTCGACCTCCTGGAGAAGAGGTCTAACCTCTACTCCGATCGGCCCGTAAGCGTTGTGGCCAGCCAGCTGTAGGTCGCCGCCGCAAATTAATTTGACGTAATTGTAAACGTCTCGCGCAGGATGGGGTGGGCCCAGTCTGTCACTCTGGCACCGTATAATGACAGATGGAGGCGTTTCCGTAAGATTATGGCGCAGGCGTTGCGGAAGGACGTAGTGCAGCAGTACTGGCCAGGCCAGGAGCGGGAGGTCAGGCGGTTTCTCGGCTTATTGATGGCGGAGCCGGAAAA
>QGOG01002591.1:0-39751 GCA_003313185.1 Collybia sp. MG36 | reverse complement strand
AGGTAGACGATGGGACGGCGTTTGGTAGCCGTAGGTTGTCTGTGGGGCGCCATAATTGGGCGGGCCAGAATTGTAGGCCGGTGTCCGATCGCCATGAGCATTTGGGGTTCGTGCGGGTTGGCGGACAGACATGTGTCCTGCGGGGGTCGCACCGCCGGGCCGGGCTGGGGTTCGCATTCCAGCACCGAAGGGTGTTTTGCCGCCGGCTGCGCTGGCAATGTTTTGTGATTCGTGTAAATGTCTGACTTTGAAAGCATCGCAAAGTTCTGGAACGCCTACGGCTGCTGCTTCAAAGAGATAATATGCTTCAGGAGTAACTCGGACGGGCTATAGGTCGGGTATTTGAGTGCAGCTCATCCGATGAGGCAATACCACTTACCCAAGTTTGAACGCTGGAATTCTTATTTGCCAAGAAACAGAGGCTAAAATGGCCAGGACGTTTCCGATTTAGGGTGAAACCGTACATGCTCTTAGCCGGATTAGCCGCTAAAAAGTTTTTCAAGAAGAGATCTAGTGTATGGGCGGTGAGGTGATGGAATGAACAGATTCTTGAGTAGTCACGTACGCAATTCGTCATCGCTACCATGTTTGAATTTCTCATGAGCCATGAGTTCTTCGACACGGCGAGCCATGGCTTGGACGTGATTGACAATCAGTTCATCCAGATCCGCATAACTGTGGTTCGCATCCACTCTCAACTGAGAACTAATCGTCTGACCTGTCAAATCAGCATTTGGCTCTGTGACATCTATCATCTCATGGGTAAGGAATGTTGGGCATCAGCGGAATCAGGACGAACCAATGTGCTGATATAATTTATCATCAACCTTCCATGTAACGGCCAGATGGTCGATGCCCTTCGATGATGGTCGGATGACAACATCGCCCCGCTGTTGTTTTTCGAGATAGGCTTCAGCTTGAGCTGTGTTGAAGTTGTGGAAATTAGGATGCTTGATGACACGACGTGTCCGGTCGACCTCGGCCCTTTTCTTCCGTGCAAGGACTTCCTCGTCTTTCTGGGCTTGTGTATCGTTCCAAGCGCCATCGTGGCGAACCCTTCTGTATACACTATCTCCATCACTGATATCTGCCCTGCGGGTGGATAACTCCACAAGGAAAACATCATGTTCGAGGTCAAAAGTGAGGGACACCACAACCCCTTGGAGCGTTTGCCCCTTCTTGACTAGATCACCAAGCCGGGATGGCCGCTCATCTGCAAGGTAATCTGCCAAAACATAACCTTCAACCCCAGAGTCAAGCCGAACATTGACAAGTTTTGGAGTGGGTCTCACGACCAGCACAGAAACAATAAAGCCGATACGGAGGGTACGTTCAGTTTCTCCACTCAGCATGGTGACCACATCCCAGGGAAGGGGGGTAGGGAACGGCTTGCGCTGCTCTGCAAACGGCCGTAAAAGCTCGTCTCGAATGACATTCAGAGTAAAACGTTTCTGGTCGTTGTTGGCTTCATATAAGCTGATGGCAAACTCGTCCAAATTGAGTTCCGAGAGTTTCCTCTCATTATCGGAATCGTGCATGATAAGGGAGACGACATGGGAGGGATGCTCGTCGTGCACATCTTCTTCATCAAGCTCAAGAGCATCGGTAGCCATTTTTCGGGCAAGTTCGTAATCCTCTGGGTGAATACGCGTATCGTCCAAGGGATCTGGGGCAGAGTCGTCGTCGTGTCTGTTCTTTGAAGGTTTGATGTCATGCTCCTGTGATATCCGAAGGAACCCAGCGGCGTTGAGGAAGATTTTTGTTGTAAGAAGGCCTCCGCGAATAAATTGATCACGGTTCACTAAATTACCACCCTATGCAATGAAATAAGAGCCTAGCCAATCTGAACAAGAGGTACACACCAGTGAGCCGATTTTTTTCACCAGCACCTGAGCCTTACGGGGGCCCAGGCCACATACAAATGGTAGTAAGTGTTGGTAATAATGATCGGCAACCGCGCGATTGATGTCCACACCGGCTTGGTTCGTGATGTCCACCAGCGCCCGCTCGAACGCAAAGAGAAGTTTTTCAGTGGGAACCTGTACATGGGTGTCAGTGGTTGAAGCCGAATGGCGGCGCTTACTAACCAGGTGCTGGTCCTCTTCTTCGAATGAGATGGCCGCAATATCTGATCCTAATGCCGCGTATTCGCTCAATGGACTTTGGGTGTACCGGGCCAATCCAACGCAATACTTCGCAGTAGGCGAAAGGGCGCTAAATTCATCCGCTGCACGTTTGCTATGTTGATAGATGCGCGCCACATCGTCATGAATGTATATCACTGGGATAGGGAACATGGGGTCCTGCACTTCATTTGACATATTCGGTGCACCATCAAAGCCGTTTGGGCCATTGGAGCCTCCAACGCCCGGGGGTACTGGTCCAAAATCCTGACCAGGCTCCACCGCATGGGGCCCCTTTTGGAGGACCTGCTTGACGCGCTTTGAGAGCTTCAGAGTCGCCATGCTAAATCCGCCGATGACGATTACATGTGGCTTGCGTCGTTTGAGGAGGTCGATAAATTCATCTTGCAGCTCCATATCGGTGAGATTGTCGATTTTTGTGTGTTCGCGCATGCGACCCACTTCATCGACAAAGACGAGGGTAATAGCATCTTTGTGGGGATCCCCCTTGCCCCAGGACACTGCAAGAACTGAGGTGGTTTCGCCAGGCCCCAACTCTGGTGTTCGATAAGGCGCAGCGTTGATGCGCTAATGATGAATAAGAAATAGATCATGTGCTCAGTGAACGCCACTCACACTCCGTAGCTGATTCGCGCAGCTAGCGGCCAGGTAGTCTTCCACCTCTTCTCTGATGTATTCACGAGTCCATTTGACACCGGCAGGTATCAGGTGCTGGTCAAGAACTTCCTGAATTACCAATGACCGTTCCTCATTCCAGGCTCTCGCTGCATCACTGAAACCATCCGATGCAAATGCATCATTAAGACGACGCTCGAACATTTCCTTGGCTTGCGGGGGTAATGAGACTATCACAGTAACAAGGTGTTCGGCCTCCGCTGCGAGGATGTGCAGAAATTGCGCGGACTCCAACATATCATTGATCGGCTTCCTGTGCAGGTATTTGAAGTTCTGTGGGGGGTTAGTCGATAACGCCGGCAGGGTGTAATAAAGAACACACGAAGTATAAATGGTGGTCATCAATTTTTGTAATCCCTCGCTCAGTAGGTTCGACGGATATCCGGGCTTCCTCCTTGAATAGTCGACGCATCTCATTTCGCAGCAGAGGGTCCTTGCCTAACTCAGTGGATATGATCATTCGAGCGCGTCGGAGCAGTTCTTCGGGTGATTGTGCTTTTGAGGGATCAGGGTCAGCAAATTGTTCTGCGTACACAATGGGATTCAGTTCTTGATCATCTACAAAGTGAAGGTGATGGGATGCGCGGAAATTGAGTACAACTTGGTGGGGTGCGATGCCAAAACCCTTTGCACTCATGAGCGTATGTCAATGATCAGACCGGCAATGAAAGGCTACCTGGGCAAGTTTGGATACAATACTCTTCTTTGTGACTTCGTAAGCGGATATTCGACTGGGTGTTTTTCGCCTCTTGGTTTCGACCTCTTCATCATCATGAAATTGAAACGAAGAATCGTTGCTCTTCTTTTCCTTGTACTTCATCGACAACCATTCGGTAGCATCTGCGACAACCTCTACGCTATCAATTTGCGGCTGGATTTCGTCTTCATAGTAATCATCCTTGATAGCAAGGCGGTCATATGATGCATTCAACGCACGTCGTCGCTCAACCAGCGACCGGTACTTCCGGCCGAGGGTATAGATTCGCCAGAGTTCCTCGTGTGTGAGCAGCTCGAACCGCGAGCGAATGTCGTTGGGGTCGAAATGACATATGTAATCCCGCTTGTGGGTCCAGATATAAGGAACCTCAAACTCTTCTATGAACAAATATTTAAGGGTGAAGGTGACAGCCATGACAAGAGCGCCCTTGAGATGTTGATGTGGGCCATCGGGGCTGAAAAAGTCGCGGGTCTTTTTGGCTGATAGCCGTTGGGTCACCCACATTGATGCACCGTTGAGGTCAGCTTCCAGAAGTGGCGAATGGAATGAGAGCGTTGATGATTGAGATAGAGAAGAGGTTGCAAGCTGCATTCTCTCCGGAACATCTTGTGCACGAATTAAATCGTCATCATCAGTCAGCAGGCGTTTACGAATTTCGGAAGGCTCGAAAACCTATAGCTGGCTGGAGTGGTTGATTCATACAAAATAGAGCAAAGACGTACGTCTTGATATTTCATGTCTGGTTTCATGTGCTCCTCCTCATACTCGAGCTCCGCATCACCTGCCAGTGCCCAATCGTAATCATGACCATCCCCAAACACGTCGTGTAATTCGTCCCAAACGCTAGGACAAGGATTAGAAAAAAGTATATGTTGAATACGCAAGGCACCTACACTGCATCTATGCCCGCAAGTTCTGGACGAGCTCTGCGCGCTTTTTTGCGCCGCTCAAGCTCTTGCTTTTTCTCCCGCCTGCGTTCCTCGCGGGCAGCCTCGTCCATGACATGGCCACCTTCTTCCCCATCATCAGAGTCAATAAAATCGTCCGTGTCGCCCTCCTCATCATCGTCGTCTCGGCCCCGATCGTCATCCCAAATCCTGTGAATGTCGTTAACATTGGATAAACCATCGTTATCCAGGTCATCGTCGGAGGATTCAACCAGTGTCCGACGTTTTGAAGAGGACGCTGCGGGGGGCGAATCCGAGTCGCGTCCTCGTCTTAAACGAGTTAACCGGTGTCTCTTGATTGAGGTCCCCGTGTTTTCCGCCATCAAATCGAAATCATCTTCGTCAAGAGCATCCTCCTCCTCCTCGCCTATAGGAACGGCAGAATAAGATACCCGACAGGCGAGGAGACGTTGAAACTCACGATTCCGATGTTGCCTCTTACGCCGCTTGCGCCGTTTGTGATGCTTTTGGTCGTCCTCTTCTGCTTCATCTTCGTCCTCATCGACAATGAATCCCTCTCGTATCTTTCTCGCCTCCTCTTCGTCATCCTCTCCTTCTTCCGAACTATCATCGGACATGCCTGGCATAACCACATCGCCCTCGCCCTCTTCGTCTTCCTGTCCTGACTTTTGCATTGGATCGTCCTGGTCTTGGTCCGGCTCCCCAGGGGCAAGTTGCATTTCTTCTGGGACTGGGGACGACATGACGAGACGTGGTGATGGTGGTGGTGGTATGACCTTGAGACTTGGGTAAAGTTGTCGCAGCACAGTTTATTCAGTTGTGGTAATATGATTACATAATCTATCAGCCTGGATGGCTTTGCTCTGTACGTTCAAGTTCCCTCACTACCTTTTGATTCAATATCTCATCTTCCAGCCCATTTTCTCCGTTTAGCCCTAGTGGAAGCAGAAAAATGTGATCCGAGACCATCAGCTTTTTGCGTTGGTGCTCTCATCACCGTGCAGTGGCCTCCTGGTTCCGATACTCAGCCTATCATCCTTGCCACGGGCTATTCCAGGCAGCTTCCCGGCAATACGCATGCAGAAGCAAACGCACTATCAGCCGCTCGCTCTCTCTCTTCCAGCGAGTTGATTGCCCTTTTCCCTGGGGCTCCGCCATCATCACTGACCATGGCCGACATCTTGACGAATGCCGATGTTTATACCACCATGGAACCCTGCTCAATCCGAACGTCCGGCTTAGCACCCTGTGCTGATGCCTTGATTGCGGCTAGGATCAAACGCTGCATTATTGGGGTTGGGGAGCCGGACGATTTCGTCAACTGTGAAGGTTCCCAGAAATTGCAAGCTGCTGGTATCGAGGTAGTTTGGGTGAAGGGATTAGAAGAAGAATGTCTTCGCGCTGCTCGTCGAGGCCATGATGAATAATAGTATAGTGCTTAAATGTTGTTATCTTGTAAATCCCGGGTGGGGAAAATACTTCCCACAGTCAATTTCATCGTTGTTTTTTGATCATCCACCACAACAATCGTTGGCGTCAAAATGCGCATTGAAAAGTGTTACTTCTGCTCAACAAATGTCTATCCTGGACATGGTTGGTCAAATCCTATTGTAGGTCTGCATACGCTCATTGTTTGCCAGGCTCTGCATTTGTCAGAAATGATGCCAAAGTATTTAGATTCTGCACATCAAAGTGAGCACCCCAGCAAGCTCGAATCTGCAAGTCGATAACCCACTTGACTATCCAGATGTCATAAGAATTTCAAGTATGTTGCTCCTCGAAGTTTACCCCCACGGCACAGTCTTCATCTATAATCAGAATGAAGCGCAATCCCCGCAAGGTGCGATGGACAAAGGCATTCCGCAAGGCGGCGGGCAAGGAGATGACCATCGTGAGACCAGACTTTTAATCCATAATCTTGCATCTTAATATAGTCACCCAAGGATTCAACTATCGATTTCGAAAAGCGGAGAAACGTTCCAGTGCGCTACGATCGGGAGCTGGTGCAGACGACGATCAAGGCTATGAAGCGTGTGGGCGAAATAAAAAACCGCAGAGAAAATGCCTTCTGGAAAAATCGGTACGCCCAACCTCGCGTGGGCCTGAATTTGAAGCTCAATCTCGCACTCATTATCAGTATGGCTGTTGCCCGGGCCAAACATAGGATCCACAGAAAAAAGACGCTTGAGACGGCGAAATCCTCCATCAAGCTTGTCGAACCCTTGGCTGTGGCCTCGCCCCAGTCCACCAAAGTTCGGGAAAAAATCAAGGTCTCCACAAAGTCGCGGTCCGCCCTTATCCAAGGCGAAGGTCGATCAATGGGCATGGACATTGATTGATCCTCGCCGTGATATCTGCTATCTCACTTTCCGCGATGTGTGTGTGATCATTGTAAATTCCATATCCAAAATAATACAGGAGTATGTCCATGCTATTTATGTAAGTGGTTGTACAAGTGCTCCATGGGCATTAAATGTTGTGTATAAAGACGATCAACGGCGCTTGTACTTGGCTTCATTGTCATGTCGGACGTTGGGGTCCAGGCTGTTATGCAGGCCCAACAGTGTTTTGCTCACTGCTTCGCTCGCCCCAATCATTGGCTTGAGCACCGCGATTGGCACCGCACGAATCACAGAACGGACGGGTCCCTGGGGAAGGCACATGAATACTAACGGCGGAGGTGGAAAAAATGCAAACCCACCTCATTGCCCGAGCGTTCATAAACTTCCATCGGGACAGCGAGGATAGTTTGGGCCGCTGAATTGAAATTTCGTTGCAAACTCTTGTATGCTGACTGCATCCCTTCCTTGATATCCACCGGCTGCTGCGCGTATTTCGAGATCAGATCCGAGTCTGAATCTTCATTGTCTTCGTGATACTCCATATTCTGAATAAATTCCTCTCCTTGGGCGGAGACTTGCATGGTCTCGGCAGTCACAACATCTCTGAATTGCCCACCGAGCACGCCCTCCGCCTGCTCCAAAATGACCTGGGTGCCAGTCGCAAGTCGTGCCCCGAGTTTGATGGCCTCAATTGCCGTGGATTTGACAAACGCCGTTGTCCCTTTCTGCACACCGCGAACTATTCTTCCGTCTTTCTTGTATTGCGCAATCGGTAGCAGGACAAGGTCAGCGACGCCGGATCCTACGTTCACGATCGAGCGGATGGGCGCGACGCCGGAGATGACCTCTACCAATTGCGTAGCCTTAACGTCTGGAGTCCAAAGGTCATTCAATAGATCGAAAAGCCGTGGCCACCCGGTGATCTAACACAGGACGGTGGATGAGATTATGCCCAGCTAGCTTATGCGCATCCTTACTCCTGTGAGAATGATATGTCGAAGGGTCATCTCGGCCCCATCGAAATGAAAGAAATTCATGAGCTCAATTGTCTTTCCCTCACGCAGGGCTCGATAGTCTACTCTTCGCGGCTTATAGTCAAGCTTGAGATCAATCGGAAAAATTTCCGCGAGCTCTGTGGGCAGTCAGGTGGTCGTTATCACAGATGGTCGAGGGTGTGTGTCTACTAACGAATATATATGTCATCCTCTGCTTCAGAGTTTGCCTCAGCTGGAGGGGCCGCATTGGGGTCTTTGAAGCTGAAGAATTTCTTCAAGAAGTCAAGGGCGTCCTGGTCGACGTATAACCGAAGTGGAAGAATTTTAGCCTAGACAATGGTCAAAATTATGGGGAGATCAGCATGAAGGAGCTTACTCGTAGTCTTGATTCCTCTGATGGATGACCCGGGACCGGGCGAACACTAAGGAGCTCGATACGAACCATGTTTGAATCCGTTTCCCGAACATTTCCATGCGAATCGGACCGTAATTCGGTTAAAAACTTCTTCCAGGTGGAGGTTTTGATATGGTCAAGTATTTCCAGCGTCTTCACTGTTGCGAAGGTTCGAGCAAGAATTGGATCGTCGGGGCGGTATTTGTCAATTTCAGCTAACAGGCCCATGAGCTTAAATTCGATACTCGACGCCTTGGATCGTGTGAGTCGTTTGCCATGGATGCGGGGCGCCCGGGTATGTGGTTTCCCACTCGTTGTTGGGCGAAGGGATTGCCAAGAACTTTGGCTGGCGGTCTCGACGTCGTCTTTTAACTCTTGGTCAATTGCAGCAATAAGTGCTGAGGGCTCCAGGGTGTCGATATCTTGATCTAACCCAATATAGACCGAGTTGAATAAAAGTGCGCTTGTTTCTTCAAAGCTGGGGTCCTGAGTCTGCCCGCTCGCAACCAGCTGTCGGATCTTGGCCAACCGACGTCGCATTTCTTTAACTTCTTCCTCGATCGTCCTTCGGGTCTTCGCCCAATCATACCCGTCGTAAAGGTGTAACGTAACATCACTGTGGTGAAGCCGCAGGCGGAATGATGTCTCTGCTAACCTGTAGGACCGCAAGTTAGTCCGCATCCTCGGTAGGATGGAGGTTCAATACTCAGGTGCTCCATCCTTCGCATCAGGCGGTAAGCTCTCGAAATAGTTTTCCACAATGCGAATCCCTTCTGGTCTAAGCAGCCTGATGGTCTCACCACCAACCTTCGATATTATATTAGTGGCAGATGGATCATCTAGCTGTGTTGGGGTCTCCTCCGGGCCCCCGATATCGAATTCGTCCAGATCATCATCTCGAAGCTCGCGCACGCCTGCAGCGGTGCCAAAAGATTCATCCAAATAGTCAAGGTTTGTGGGAAGGTCGTCAAAGATCATGTCGGGTGCTGGACCAACCTCTGGCATCCGCTTGAACGCAAGATCTTCTATAGAAGCTGACAAATGTCAGAAGAGGGATAGATAATTTGGAATGCAATCATACCCATGAGATCGGTTGGTTGTTGAGACACCACTGCAGGCCCTCGTTTCGGTTTCTGTGGCCTAAGATCTGTTCAATGGTATTCGCGGAAGTTATTGATGAAGCCAACCGTTGATCAACCGGAGGTTTGAACGCCGACCCCAAGTCTCCCGCAAATGATACCACAGCCGCAAGCGTGTCTGCAGCCAAGTGTAATCGGACACCAACCCGGTCGATAACAACCTACAGCCTACTTTAGCGTGAGCGTGGAGGAGGGTAATAGCTGTCACCTGAATGTCTGGGGGACTAGAGAGGTTGATGGTCTTGATATTCATATCTAGGTCCTCCACTTCAGCGACGAGGGCATATCCTGATCCCTATCGAATCACATTTGCTCTACACGTTGAAGCGTCTGGAAAAAAGCACAAACCTTCCAGAATGCCACCCCAGGTCGAACGGAGGGGTCCCTGGTATTTGCACATTCTCTGGCGTCATCCACGGCCAGGAGGCTTATTGCGGGTACAGAAACACAAAAGAGGGACTCAGGGGCATTCCCTATAATTTCAGTTGAAAATTCCACATCGCCAATATATAGTACGATGGCGCCTGGATTGGATGGGGCGAATACGCGAACAGATCCCTCCGAGAGTTTCAACGATAGGACGGTTCGCTCGCTAGGGATAACGGCCTCAAACGCCTGTCATAAATATAACAAGCCTAAGAATCAAGTGCCAGTGAAGGTATCAGAACTTACGCCCGGAGGGGGCTTGATAAACAAAGCGAGGTCATTGATCCACTCAATATCTGGGTAGAAATTATAAGTGAAACCAGCAAGAGTAAGTTTTATCCTCGATTCTTTGATGGCAGTTCCAGGAATCACTAAGGAAACGAAACGAAGCTTGATCAATGGTTTGGGCACAGAGGTCTGGATCAAATTGAATAAGTAATTCGCTTTAGTCAAGAGCGGTTGAATGACCAAGCTACGCGCCGCCGTCAACGAGAGGAAAGTCTGGCTAGGGCCAGGAAACAAAGTCGTATCAATTATCGCGTCCATGATGCCCAGAGTAACAACTGTTTGATCCTGAATCGCTGATAAGAGTGAAGGGCTTTGTTAATATGAAGTGGTTTACCTTGCCCTCAGGTTTCAACTCCAATAGAATATCCACATCGGAGGTTGATATTGTGAATGTTCGGTGCCCCGATGATTCCGCTGAGCGCGCCAGCATTATCTGGACGAATGCTAACTTATATTCAGCCGAGAGCTCTGTCGACCAGTAAACTACCGAACCCCACCTTCAGAAATCACCAATTTCACAATTGTTTCGCTGGGGGTATCTTTGCCCCCGGTGCTCGAGCCACTTCTACTTCCCGCCTGGGATGTCATGAAAAACCGACTTCCAATGAGACTAGAATCCTTGCTATCAAGTTTCTCAGAGTATTTTTCACCAAAGGTGCGTTCGATAGCTTGAGCTAGGTCATCTGCCCAATATTGGAGACCATCTATGTCAGGTTTCGATGCATTGACGTGAACAGACGGGACATCTACGCTCAGAACCAGACCAGGAGTGGTGATTGATGCGTGTGGAGGCGTTTTGGAGATAATTATCCGTGGTTTCAGTGGGGAATGCACCCCAAGATCATTTGAGCCCCTGCCGAAATCATCCAAAGCTCCAATGGGCCCCAAAGATACAATACTATTAGCTGATTTTTCTCCACTCAAAGAAGATGCAAGTAAAATCCGTCCAATTTCAAGACCAACTAGCTCGTGGCCTGCAGTCTCACGACTAGGCGGGTTCCCGGGGACGCCTTCCATAGGGGCAAACCGAGCAGAGGGTTTGACTGATTGTGACCCAATAGTCGCCCGTACATCGTGTAAGTCGAAGATAAGGGCGCCAGAACGTGGCCTTTTCGAAGGCGGTGGTGGGCACCGCACTTCTACCCGTATCATCGCAAATTCCACAGCGAAATTTAATGGCTGAAGGAGTGGTCTGACTTGGTGCTAGTGACGACCCTTCGAGTGTTATATCGTGGATATACATGAACGTCACATACCTCACGCGTAACCAGCCTTCGAGATCGTCTGAAAGTCGATTTCTTTTTCTCTTGGTAATCGAGTTCCAAGTCCAAGTCCTGGAGGACCAATCTCTCAAGGCGCTTTCTCTCCTTCTCCTGTGCACGTTGTTGGGTGGGAGATGCTGGTGGGGTATCACCACCGCTATCCGAGCCTCCACTGCTCGGGTCGCTACCATGGCTGGCCGCCTGCGATTCGTCGATACTTCCGTGAGGCTCAAAACATTCCTGTAAGAAGTCCAGCATCCCGCCATCATGGAGTATCATCTCGAGGTCAATGAAGATATGCAGGGGCACAATGTGGACATGTAATTCATCCCCATCCCTAGAATTGGGAACGTCGGAGATATGTTTCTTCAGTGTGGATAGCATGGCGGTATGGGCTACTTCACGTTCAGTTGTTGGGGACCCGGCGTATTGGGGGGGAAGTCGAGAGGTGTCGAAATGGCTGTGTTTGGAACCGACCCGCCATGTCGATAGCTTAGTACCGCCACCCCAGTACTTTTTATCCGTCCAATCTAAGATGCTAAAGACTGGGAGATGGGGTATTTCTCCAGACTTTTTCACGTCTGGATGTGTGTGAATTGGCGAGTATTGCAGAGAAAGGTTGTGATCCGTAATCAGGAGCGGAGATGCTAGTAGATCATTTGCAGAGGGGGTCATGGTTGTATCATTCTCATGGAAAGTAAAAAGCGACAAGTCATCCAAGGAAAGCGTGAGTGTGAGGGATATTGAAGGGTCTGTTGATGCGTCAGTGGATTTTATCCGCTTCCGTCCTCCGAGGGGGGTGGGGTCATTAGGTAGATCGGTTTTCAAAGACATGTTTGCTAAGATCCCCTCAAGGTGCAATCGCACATAGCCATGCGGCAGCCGAGGGGGTACAATTGGCCGGTTGAAAAATCCTGTCAGTAACGCACTCTGAGTTTCTAGTGCTTCAGGCGGGAATTCCACCCGGGGGAGCACGAGAGCGACCACGCCACGAATATTGCAAACGGCGTCCAAGCGCAACATAAACGGAGTATGTGATTTTCCTGGTGTCATTTTAGGTCCCCCCAAGCTGGGCCCGGGCAGATGTGCATTCCACGCCTCTACAATACGAAGGATCCCTTTGACCTGCCAAGCGCGGATAGCACAGGCCACAACACCTATTGTGATGGAGATTGAAAGTACATCTAAACCAGGTTTAGTGGTAGTGCGGGAATCGCCAGGAGATGGAGTGGTCAAAGTAACCATGATTGGCGAATTGCCAAATGACAATATTGCTTCTTCTTGATGGGCCGGGGATGCCTTGAACCGGGATGGAGACCCCGAGATGGGTAGTGTAGTTTTGCTTGAGCTATCATCATTTCCAAATCGTCCGGGAGCAAATTGTCCATCTTGAATTGACCGCAGCTCTTCAGTAGCTCCCTCCTGCGAGATTGACAGTGCACTCTGGTACATGCTGCTTGCAAGAGAGCTCGCCGGAGATATAGACCTAGGTGGAAGAAACGCCAGCGACTGAGACATGGCCAGCTGCGTCGGTTCATCGAGGGATGATGACGACGAAGCTGGGGATGCTGGTGGGGATTCTCCTTCTGAAACAAGACAAGGCGGCGGGAGAGGGGCGCCCTGCGGCGCGATAGTTGGCGTAAGGGGTGATGACTGGACGGACTGTCCCAAATTACATGTAAAAACATTAATACCTGAGATGGAGAGAGTACGAGTTTGGCTTCCAGGATTGCCTATCCCCTCTCCAGCATCCTGAGCGACATTGCTGTGATACCGAAGTTCCGAGACAGTGGTGGTGATACTTGAATGTCCCGGATGCACAAGTGTTATCCGAGTGCCAATGGCATCACATTCAAATCTAGAAAGCAAGCGTTCTATAAGGGTTGCCACAAGAGAGACACCAGTTGGATCGGTGTCGGAGCGAGAAATATCATCCTCAGGGGTCGCCAAGAAAGGATTAAGACCGCCAGGGACCATCTCCCGCTCCAAGGCCACTGACGAATCCAAATCTTGATGAAAAGACTTCCACAATGTGTCCTCCTCCCCAGGTGCGAGTGCTTCATGAAGGAATGAGTCGGCAATTGATGTGACAGAGTCGGAGATGTTTACACCTCCAGTGTGTATATCTGGATTTGGGGGCTGGATATAAAAAGTGAGATGCAATGCATCTAGTGAAAATCCAATAGTGGAGGTTAGTGGATTAGGCCACGGAATACGGCCGGTGATAGACCCAATAAACCCATCGTGTAGTTCGAGAGGTAAGCCACATAAGAGCTCGTTGATAGCCTATATATGGTCAGTCAAAATCTATTCTCTAAAATATACGCACGTCGGTGCTCAATTCGAGGTCATTCACTTGTATATATCCCGACCCAATCTGCGAATCTATCTGATGTAAGTCCAGCTGGCCTGGTTTGAGAAAATGACCGAGGGATTTCTTTAACGCGAATGAAATAAATCGTTTTTGCACGCTTGACGGTAGCGCGAAATTCAAAGATGGCAGGCCCGGTAGCCACGAATACCAACTTGAAGCCATTGAGGGATTAACAGCGGAGACCCGGTATTGAACAATGAATTCTCCGATGATACGAGAAGATATATCGGGTTGATAGTAGCACTGAGTGGTGAGACTGCCAGGCTCAGTAACAACAGCCACTACGAGTCCATTTGGATGGAGATGTGGGATTTATGACATCATGTGACCATTGGATTAAGCCGAAGTTTTGCTTATGCATGTTTGGTTCTCTCCGTATTGCCCTCCCTGAAGTCAAGTTCAAGAGCACTACTACTCGGATACATATCGTTTGTTACTCTCCTGCATTTACAAGCCATCATCTTTTCAGTTTCACCACACCTGAATCAGGTACTAGTCGGCTATCAACCTGAAAGCTGTACTATTTCGCTGCCTGGGCTTACTATTTCCTACCATCCTGGAACCGGTCCGGGTATGTGTGCTAAAGAAACAGTAGGTTGTACTCATGTTGCTTTTGGGACTATCTAAACTTCCACCAGACCCTGTGGCGAATCTGAGGTGTGGTAACAGCGTCACATCCATCGATCAAGACATCCCTCAGTGTTCTGCCCTTCCGGCGGGTTACTGTCAGACGATATCTGCTCTCAGCTGAACCTGCTAGCCACAGGCAAACCTTTCTCTTCAACTACCCTACATGTAGCTCTGACGACAGTAGCCTTACCCTGACATCGCCGCGATTGTCAATCTTGTTCCCTTCATCAATAAACGTTTGAAGGCATAGCTTGGAATGACCTTGCTCGGGCACCACGTTATATGGAAATGTCCACTAGGGCATCCGATTCCCTAGTACTACCATCCCAGCATCATCCCCCACAGCGGACCAAACATGTGTTGAGCATACATTACAGCAAAAACAAATTTACCTGACTTTGAGGAAATTACCTTCTAGAATGGTTAAATGACCGGGTGAGTAGAAGCCTAACACGAGGTGGAAGGTAGTAGGTTGCATAGGACCCCACTAAACTATATTTAAAGGCATCTAACATGACCACTTCCGAGCCCATTATATAACATCCTCACTAGGATAGTGATGTCTGCCACTCGAGATTCGCAATGCACAACTTGATAGGACGTTGTCCTCCCATCATCACTTCCACAATCGGACCTCACCCGGAGGCCCAAAGGCCAGTCCTCTGCTTTCTCAGAGCGCTCTCACAAACATGAATAGGGATGCCCGCTCCAAACTAATTGACACCCTGGTACGATATACCCCATGAGGCCTCCTTAATCTTCTTCTACGCC
The DNA here is from genome assembly GCA_003313185.1 of Collybia sp. MG36. NCBI lineage: Eukaryota > Fungi > Basidiomycota > Agaricomycetes > Agaricales > Clitocybaceae > Collybia > Collybia sp. MG36. The sequence continues at coordinate 24,685 of QGOG01002591.1, read as the reverse complement.
ATTGTGGCAGCCACGCGCTGAACACGATGACCCGCTTCGATTTCCAGAGTAGGTGCTGAACCCGCATTTGGTTTCTGTTATTGATCTTTACGGCAATGCAATCATACACTCACACCCCAGCCCGTATCCATATGGACTGAATAATGAAAGGAACAAAGTGAGAATGGGTGTGACGATGCGGTAACGATTTTTCAGCATAATCCCATGGCCGTGGATTTGAAGTGCGTATTAATATAAATTGACATGGTCCCATAAGTATTTCTCCAGAAAGTCCGCGCCGTTACTGTCAGCGGACGTGATTTATTACATCCCAAGTAACGGCATGTGTCTTCCCTGGAAATTCTCAAGAACACCGAGTGCCCCTATACCTCTCTTCCACGTCATTTATAGCTACTATTGATGTGTGGCCAGAACTCTGTGAATTGCGTATTTCCCCTCCCTTGTATTGTCGCCGACCTTATATTCTTTTCTCTTGTGGGGAATTGATTCTTCATTGATGTTATCGTTCATCTCCATCCAAGGCTCTTATCCCATGTTTGTGCAAGGTCCAAACCTCGTGTTAATTAAGTTCATTCACACGTGGTCCCTTGGCCCTTCCGTATCTGTCAACCTGAGAACAAATGGTCAGGTTCCCATCTGCGAACATCGTGGCCAAACAGGGGAGTATGTTGTCCCCATGTGGTCAAAGTGCATCTACTCTATCAATTACATACGGGTCCACAAACATCTAATCAGAACATTCTTTGAAAAACAAGACCGTACGTTGCATGAGTGTCTATTTATCAATACAAGCCGGTCAGTCGGGCGGTGGATAAGTACAAGAGACAGATTCACAAGTATATACAATAAAGATACTCAAAGAGTTCTCGTATCTGACAAGAAGTGTGATGAGGGAGGATACGCACGGAGGGGAAAGGGAGGGATCATGACCCATAGTGATGATAATACAGTCAGGATATCAGTACAATAATATCCAAGAAAATTTCCAGGCTTGCCGAGTGTCGCGGACTCTCTACAGGGTGTATTCCTAGAAGGTGAAGGCTGAGAAATCCAAACTAACGTGTGGGAGTGGGTCGTTTGAGTGATCCTGATCAAAGGAGCCGAACTCGGGCGACGGGCAATATACCTCGGATCCGCCGAAAGAACATTCGTAGCTAGAGAACTGTGATGTGTTTTCCAACGCCTTTTGAAGGGAATGATCAAAAGATTCCAATCGGTACGGACTATACTGTATTGGTGGGCTGTCGAGATATGATGGGGTCGTAGGAATGCTGGACATTGACGACGAGAGTGGTGAAGAACAACGAGACCAAGCATCCATGTTGAGGAAGGTTGTGTCGATGGACAAACGTGGAGGGTTGCTGACATTGCCCTCAAACATACCTCCCATGGAGTTGAAGGGGTCGACAGGGTCCGTCGGCATCGGGGGGCATGGGAAAACGGGCAATGACGGTGAGATGCTGTCAAAAGTGAACGAGTTCAAGTCCTAGACGTCGTTGAGTTTTTATCGTATCTGAATGAGGGAAATTATTCGTACAAAAGAGGGTGTTTCTTTCAAAGAGAAAGCAAACTGATCAAATGAGGGTGAGTCATATTCAGGAGCGCCGAGTGGGATCGTCTGTGTCTGCCCCAGCGAAGGAGTGGGCGATGGCTGCACGTTTGCCTGGAGCGTTGGCTGTGAGCTTATTGACCTAAGCTTCCTGGGTGAAGAGGAAAGGAATGGCTTTGCATCGACATCAGGCACGGGGACAGAGGAGGAGCGTCGATACATGTTCGCCGTTAAGGGTGCTTCAAAGCGGGTGACAACCTCAGGAACATGGTGCTTGTCAAACTCCTGGATGGCAGCATCAAGCTCTTGACCCTTTTTGCCATTCACCAACAATTCGGCTATTTTGGCGCAGCGCTTCATGTCCTTCGGCCCAACTTCACGAACCTTGCGTTTCTCCGCCCCACCGCCCTTGGCCTTGCTATGCAAAGGTCGGAATGCGTACTGTGGGAATTTACGCTTGTGCTCATCAAGAGCAGCCTTGGCCTTTGCGTGCCAAATCTGGCGTTCCTCGTTGGGCAAATTCTGCCAGGTGAGACCAATAATCTTCGAGAGTGTGCTATGGTTTGTCTCCACTTCAGTCGAAACATGCTGACTTTTGATGAATGAGGAGCGAAACAGGATAAAGGCATTTGGGGGACGGGGAATGTGGTTCTCAGGCTTCTTCTTGCTATGACCAGGACGGCGTGAAGGTGAGCAATCGTCCGGGGAAGGGAACAGAATAGAATCGCAAGGGGGAGCGTCAACCAGGGGGGGAGGATCATTGAAGGTTACGGGGGTAAGATTGGGTGCAAATGCGATGCCCCCGGTGATCGATTCGAGAGGCATAGTCCAAACAAATTGACTGTCTATTTGAAAACGGATTGGAAAAATTAGCGGAGTGCTGGGGCCAATCGAGCTGCCGTGTTACCTTCAACACCACCGCGCCGAGATTTCGTTCTGTCAGCAGGCATTCTGATGGATAGTGGTTAACGAGAGCGTAATATTTGGCTACGTCCAGAGGAGTAAAGCTGGTAGAACGGAGGCGCGGATGTTGATATCAGAGGACCAATGATCGCAAAGGGGGACAAGGTATCGCAAGGCGGGACATGAGGCGAATATAAGGTGGTCTTTATAAGATTCCATCATCCTCGAGAATGCAAGGGCTGATGGAACTCCGCCACACCTGGTACAAACCTACTTACCATATCGGGAGAGCAATCTGGGATCTCAACGCCGGTGGTCTCCGGAGTCCGGATTTGCTCGGCAAGCATAGACCAGAGAGGAAGGAGCGACCCAATCCAGCGTCAACGGTCCGTCCATTTTCTCAACAGTTTTCAATATCCACAACACGTTCACAATGCGCCAACTCGTCGAAGTGGCTCTATGATAGCTCCCACCGGTCCGTCCAGAGAGAATTCGGGGCGTAATATCCATCGTCGTATGGTGTGCAAATGAATCCGTCGTCGACAAGTTCAGTCATTGAAGTCCTAAATTTATGATAAGATTTTATGACAGGCACGGATTGAGGGACATACTGAAATTCTCCAAAATTCAGGCGACCATCTAAACTTTGTGCCTGTGCTGCCTCCAGTATGACCTTCAGCGGTACGCCCAGCCATGATGACTGTAACCTGGGATCTGGGCTCCAGAAAAATGGACCATCTTGGTCGTAAACCGCATTAGTTATACACAGGATAATCGATCGCTTCATCAGGCTCAAATGCGAATATGGGTCTCGAGACCGTAGGCTCCTAGGCGACAGTGAGTTCGAAATATAAGTGTTCCCCAGCTCATTAGTTATGTTCGCAATGTCGTCCGGGATGTTTGAGCCTGGCACTACAGGAAGGGGAGTGGAATCTATATTTTGTTCTGCATCCACAGGCGTTCCCTGCAGATGAGGGATAGCGTCTGTGGTAGGTCTCCGTACGACAACAGCTGTTTCACCAAGCGGGGTGGCTGTACCATCTGCGATTATTTGAGTAGGACCCCATAAACTCTCGTCGAGCGAGGCTTCATGAGCCTCAGGTCGGTGATTCTGGAGAATGATATCGCCCGGTTTGGGCTAAAGAAATTCCCAGCTATCAACAACACAAGGTGTGATTATGTGGAAACAAGACGAACCGGGAGTCCGCGCTCGAAAATCAAAGTTTCCGTAATGACTGCGAGAGTATGGCTGTAAATAGCATAGGGGTCTGGAGCCGGTTGAAGATGGGAAACTTTGAGTGTTCGATATTTATTCAATTCACCAACGGCTTGAATGTAAACAAAGTGGCTTATGAAGATTGTCAGTTGTGTCGAAGTTTTGAACACGATGATAGCAAGACTTGCTCAGGTTGTCTCGCACTCGGTAGCCAGGTCGCTGTAGGCTGAAAGGCTCTTATACTACCCGTACTGTCATCGAGCTCAAAATCAAACCTGTCAGCCCGGCTTGCATCCATGTTGAATATGTTTGCAACCAGCATAATCTAAGGTTCATCATTAGATTTGTAACGTCCTGACTCGGCTCTGAATCCCTAGGTTGAGGAGAGGATATTACGCACTGTTTTCACCTCGCGGCCCTCAATCTCAAAAAGTGCGGCGGAATTGGCCTGCTTCGCCTGCAAGAGCTGTCGAATGTTAACCCGCCGAATGGTTGATTCTGGGTCAGCATGGGTGGGAGGCTGAGCAATGGAAGCTGTCAGTGGGCGCTGGTTTCATTATCATGATCATCTGCAGGGCACGGCCAACGAAAAGTCATGCCTGGACCGAAGAGGCGTTTAAAATCTTGGCAGCCATTTCGTCGCAAGTCCAAGTACTATTGAGTTGAATTGGTTTCACTGCCCCAAGTATAAGTCGGTGGGCGTTTGGGACTCGAAGAAGGGAAGGCAGTTATGCTCTTAGTCATTGACTATCTATAGCAGATGTGTAACAACTTGTTGGCTGGACACGCCAGTGCTACTTAGTGTATGATGCATGTGCATGAGGCCGTGATTCAACATTCACTTTCTATTTAAAGACTCTGGATGTATAGACTCAATAACGATGATGTTTAGGTTTCCCACTGTGTGTGGAATAGGTGGTGGCTCCACAAAACATTCAAGCGTAGATTAGTTACAAGGAATAAGTCACCGAGACAGTTGAAAGTGGGAATCGTCGATCGTACTGAAAATTAAACCATCGTCCATCAGAGTTTCCAGTGCGAGACTGGTGTGATTGGCCGCTGTTAGACTATGCGTCGTCATAGCCAAGAGCGTACAACTAACCTGATTTTTGGCCCATCTCCAAAGGAGTGACACGCACGCGCAATAGCTGAAACGTGAATGCCTTGAGGATTGTGGGGTTGAGAAGACATAAAATTGAGAATCGCTCTCGGAAGTGGCGGATGATGGGCAAATTCGTCTTGTGCTGGGGCGGTCTGTGCCTGGGTGACATATTGAGATGCCCCGGCTACTGGAGCACCCGCGGAGGATGGTTGCCCAGCATGAGGCGGCTGGGATGTGATCGATGAGTATCACCCACTAAATGACAAGGAATGCCACTTACAGCACCTCGTTCCAGTGCAAGACTAGCGGTGATCACCTCCAAATAGTGGAAATAGGCTTCGTGAACGTCCTTCGAGGTTCGAATATGGGTTGCATTGAGATATCGCGTTTCTGCGAATGTCTTCAGATTGCCCACCACTCGAACATAGGTATTTCCTCTGCGCGTACCAAGTAGGCAACAGTGTTCAATCCATGGATGATAATCGGACGTACTCAATTCCAGTCCATTTGGTGGCTTCTGAGTCGCTAGAAGTATCCAACCAGTGTCTTGCTTCCATTCGGCCAGTGCTATCATCAATCCAATAAACGATATTGGTGGCTCGCGTGTCAACGCTGACAACCTGGCCAACCAATGTTACCTTCAAAGGTATCAGCATCGCCAATGGTTGTAAGAGACATGAAAACCTGGCCGATCTCTGTATTGTCAACCACCCAGTCAGCGTCGGTGTGGGATTGGGAGGCTTTCATGAGCTGCGCGATCGTCACAGGTCTTAAGGACTGTGAAACTTCGTTCCTCTACGTTCGGATTAGCCGTATAGGTTAAATGGCAATGGAGTTCTCACTTTGTTGGCACCACCTGGGGTGCCGCTGTTGCTGAATGGTGAACCCCCGCCTGGAAGATAACCACCCCCACCGCCAGCATACGAATCATTATCTGATGCGCGTCGTTAAAAATTTGGAGGAGAGCTAAACAGTACGATACATTGGCTCATTGACGCGTAACCGCTCAGTCAATGTAAATGAAGAGATTTGGCTTTGGATACGCGTTATGAACGACGGTGTGGTTCAGTGTCACACATGATGCACATTGATGCATGATTGATTCATGACTAATGTTGGTGGCTATATGTTACACATGAGGGGGGGGGAGGCAGTAGATCTAAATACTTTGCAGATTTCCCAGTACGCGAGATGAAGGCGAGGTGTAAATAGTGAGTCAGAGAAATATACTACTACTGGTGATAGGTGGAGCAAATTTTGCTCAGACCTTTTCCAACGCCATCCAAGACCTTCCTCTTAGAATCTGTAACTTTCTTAGCAATATCCAGGAGGAAATCACTATCAATCTGTATTTATTTGAGTTTGGTTCAGTCTTGGGGGTGGGAGAGGGCTTTCACCTCTTTCATAGCAGTAAAGTCACTGACATCGACAAGGACTTGCCGGTGTTCAGCCGTGTTCTCCGTTTCGCTCCTTTGAATAAGGCCAGCGGATATATCACGAAGGATAGGAACTGCGTGGGATCGAATTCCCTTAAAGCTGGCGACAAGCTGACAAGTAGTCAAGCTGAGTGGTGAGGATCGAATATCAGCGAATGAGAACACACCGGTCCGAGCTTATTCGTTTTCACAACAGAAGCTGATTTAAACCGTAGTGTTTCGACTGCGAACAATATAAAAGCCTCGTTCGAATTAGTACAAGAAGTAAGATAAGTTGACGAGTAGTTTTACCTCCTGAGCGAGAACAGCAATGTGCAAAGCTTCGACTGGGGAGGTTTTGTCAACAACCTCCTGGAATCGACTCCGAATGTCTAGTGCGGGGAGGTCATGAAGGCACTCAGTATATATGATGCGGCTACTGACGATCGAAAAATTGGAGGACTTGTTGTGGTGGGTCTTTTATCAGGGGAGGTTCATCGTCTTTTTTGCCGTTTCCATTCGGGATATGAGGAATTTCAATTCCCTTCAAAGGATGGCCAGTCTTTAATTCTGTTTGCTTCGCCGCCTCAGCCAGAACGACAGATGGTGGAGGGCGTGTGTGATCATGATAGGGTTCCAACCACTCCGCCAGCGCACCTGCGTATTCAACGAAGATGCATTCGTCTGGGGTGAGCTAGGGATGCTATAATTAGTTTGGGATTTGAGATCCTAAACGATGCTCGTACCTCCGCCAGATCGGCTGGTTCTTTATGAACCAGCCGCTCTCTCAATGGGATCCGCTTCGCAGGATCTGCACTCTGTTTCGGCCGATCCCCAATCAAGAGCTTCTCCTCAACGGTGTCATCCAGATCGCTTCCTTGCTGCAGAGCCCTGATGTAAAGTTTGAGGTACGTGGAAAGCCATCCATGCTACCGATATCATCAATAGGGAAGTGAATTGTGAGGCGATATGTTTACCCCCTCGGCTTTTCCAAACAAGAGTGTTTGTTGATTAAATGAGTCGCAACAACGGGGCTGGTAGTTTCCAAGGATGTCGAAATCACGATTGTCATGGTGTGCTATGCATCTTTAGTAATTTGCGCAGTCTTCGCCTGGTGTTGACTCACTGCGATCAAAGATGAACTTCAGCTCGATGAGTTCCATATCGATAACATCGGAGGTAATGGTCTCGTGAGCAAGCCGCATGCGAAGGTGTTCCATCTTGACGATGTCCCGTTGTAGTGAATTATCAAGTCTATCCTCGAAGGCAATGAATTCCGGAATCTGTTGAAAAATAAGCAAAGAGGGGGGGGAAGGGGCAGAGTAAGTCGTTGAGCAAACCTGGGAATATTTCTCAGCTGTAAACGCCCGAACTACAAAATCACCAGTCTGGTATGAAATCAGCAAATGACGCAGTCTGGAAGGAACATCATCAAACCTCTTGTGAGTTACTCAGATATATCTGGGTTGATTCTAGGCACTCTGTTGCCAGAGTCAAATCGCCTGTAGCTGCTAGGGAAAATGTGGAGGAACGAGAGAGGATGAAGTGGGAGAGTGTGTCGTGTTGGACCTGTTTAATATGCATCGCACGGTAGTGTTCCAGAGCCAGAGTCGGTGCTCCTGAAGAACAATGAGTAAAGCAAACTATCTAGAGCTGTGTTTGAACATACCAAGTAGCCGATAAATTCGTATGAGCATCAAGCGGATATGGAATGACTGTTTACTTCTTGTCAAGGCATACTCAAGCAGGGCCACTGCACTGAGAAGGTGTCTGTCATCCTTTGACATTTTCCATACATTGACTAAAACATTGCTGGCCAACAAGACGAGGTCGTCCGCAGGCTGTAGCTCTGTAGATGGGAGGTTTAAGCCCAATTTAAGGCCCTCTAGGTATTGACTTGTGTATACATCAGCCCGCTCCAGTTCTTCTTCTAATGTGATTGGTGGCGACAAATTGTAGCGCAACAGTTTATGGGAATTTATCAGTCTCCGCAAGTCGTTTTCGGTCGTCTATTCGACTATTAGCATATCTGCAGCGAACCCCACAAGAATGGCTCACGAATGAGGGAGGTACAGCCTCCAAGAACGCTGTCCATGCCGCAAGGTCCTCGCCCTGGAGATTCAGGTAAGGTTTGAGGTCTTCAAAACAGCACGCTCTATCGCCGATTTTGTCAAAATAGTCCTGCAACAGAGTAACCATTCGTGACGGGTCTGAAAATAAGAATTGATGATTGAATCCAACAAGACAGGAACATACCTCGAGCAATGTCATGAATACGCGCACGACGCTCAAGATCTAATAAGGCCAAGCTTGCCGAACGATCCTTGGGCCCATCTTTTTCCTGGATCTGCCCAAGGAGGTCCTGCGTCCTTGCTACATGTTCCAGACCGGATTTTTCCGATGCTTCATCCACTTCCGGAGAACTAAAACAAACAAATGTGGCGTCGAGGAGGGACAAAAACTCCAGCCAATTTCGGTCACTATGTCATAATTAGTTATCGGTTGGATGTATGAAACTGCACCCCACTGTTTTTGAACTATGCGTTGTTCCGCCTGTTCTCCTTCATCCTTCGTAAGACCCTGCAGTCGCCACAACTCACGCCGCAGCTCGTTACAAGAAAGGCTGGTCGAGCATATACTTTTGCCTACATCGCTCTCGAGCAACTTACGGGCCTCATCGTATAATTGAAGTTCTCGGAGTATTGATAGGTGCAGGTGAAATCGATCAGCACTGAGATATGATGGCGTCGGTGAGGAGGTGATAAGTCTGTGCGCGAGCTTATATAACAACTCTTTCATATTGGGGAGGGTCGAAACGTCATTTGCCTTTTTTTTAAATGGTCAATACACGATGCTCTGGTGAAATATTGGAAAAAAGACCTGGAGGACTGCACTTATGACACTCCAGTATAGATATCGATCCTCTTGGAATTGTTTATACATTTTGGTCGCAATCTACGCCACGCGCACTCGGATCCTGAACGTAATTTCACTACCCAAAAGCGTACCTGCTGAGCGGATTTCCAGTGTGCGGCACGGACATTCGCAAAGAAGGTTTGTGCACCAAGTTCCTCATTGGCTGGCTGAATTTTATAAGCTTCCTCGAACATTGTTACCATGTCATTGTCTAATGTGTTGAGTTAATGGCAGCACATGTAGGAAAGATTGAAATGTACGTCTTCCCAGACCCCGTAGAACATGCATCATGGCGGTTAATACGGCATCACTCGTGGGCTTGAGCTCAAGGACTTCATCGCATAGAACCAGAGATTCCTCAACCTTTTGGGAGCGAACAAGTGCAAGGGCTTTGAGTGCCTTGTAAGGATGACATGATGAGGGCAATGCGTAGGGCTGCTATCATTGAATCGCACCTTTAGTAGCTCGTTCTTGGGATGCTTTTTCAAAAGCTTGTTGCAAGCCACAATGGCAGATTTGTTTGAACCAGTATCAAGAGCATCTATAAGTCAAATTTGAAATCATCCATGGGTATGTATCGCGCATGCTGACCATAGATGGGGCGGATTTGTCGGTCGAGGGCTGCAGCAGACATTGTAATGGAAATTTAAGGACGCGGGGGGGTGGCGGTAGAGAACGGTGGATGGTGTTGCAAGTTGTAATAAAACCTGCTCTCTGGCGTGCAATGGGAACCTTTTGTCGACCCTGAGTCTAATCCCACAGTGAGAGCTTTCTCATTTCAGCCCACTTCATCCCCACCAAAACATCAACTCTGGTCAGAGGAGGAACATATTGCGTTCTATTAGCCTAGTTTCTAATACAACTTTAGTATCAAGGCAATGGCACCCGTTCTCTTGAATCGGTTTGTATTTATTGCCAACCAACACATATTAGCACTCAGTCCATTTTCATTAGTGCCCTCGACCCATTACTAGGTGTTTTCACTGGAGTATTTGCGTATTACCTTTACGAGAATCACCCACGAACGGCTATTCCCCAAGATGAGAAGCTATCAACGCTGGTTGAATGGAAATGGTCGAAATACCGGCAGGCTAGACAGAAAAAGCTGCGCACTTTGGAACAAGCTGATTGGACCTCTGATTCGCTCGTGGGCACCAAATGATACGTTGATTCTATATCATCCGCCGAATTTGCGAGCGGAGGCAGCCATTCGCATCAGAGTAAGGTTCATGTGAGTTTTGTCATGTCACTATGAACCTGTTTTGACCCGTCGCCTCGCCTATCCTCACCTCAGTCACCTGTGGTCAGATTGGTTCCTGAGTTTGATCTCCCCCTACCGATATCATAATAGGACACAAAATGAAAACAATTGAGTCCGTATGCTGATAACTCTATCCAGGCAGTATGTGAAAGCTGCTGCATACCTCAGCCTTGACGAAGTAGATCCTGTAACATCGCCATGACACCTTGGAAAACTTCCCTCTCGTTTTGGGTCAAATCTACCTCTTCCCGAACTTGCTCTTCCTTTCGCAGCGCAATTCCCACAATGACGCTACGCCGGAAAACTTCTAAAGCGCCATTAGACAACTCTGTCCATACAATCGTCGCAATCTGGGCAGCATAAAGTGAATGTAGTGTTTGCAGATGAGCAGATGGCGCATTCCCCAACAGCGGTATTAATTGAATAGCGGGAGGTGCTGGTGGAAGGGGTCGAGAATTTGGCTGAGTTGGGTCGGGTACGGGAGCTGGTATGAGGGGAGTCGTTGGTGGAATTGATGCTTGAATCTTGACAAAATCAAGATTAGATTAGTGGGACATGCCCCTACACGAGAACAAGAGTACCAAATTCCCGACTTTGCCTAGCTGAGAAACCAAAACCAGGGTGCGATCCGCATAAGTCTCCACCAGGATCTCTGTATGATGGTTGTTTAGTTCTCGAGCAATCTGGCGGGTCATCCTCCAATGCGAGCTGCGCTGAAAGTACTTGGCAGGTTGCGGTGGGTTTCGCTGATCTCACCAAATGTAACACATGCAAATAAAACATCTCTCCGTAACAATCTTACACTTACTAGTCTGACATAGCTGCTTAGTATGTTTCATGTTCCAATGTCCCCATCCAAAGGGAAGGGAAAAGACGAGAGCGACTGGAGAACAGGATGGTGGGACTTTTATCCACTTACTGAACACGTCCCAAGGCAAGCCCTAACTGTTGACCCAATACACCCCCAGCCAGTGCTGACCGTGTACCAGACCGATCGAATGGTCGTCTACTTCAATTATATTCACTGCTCACTCTACCCAACCACTCGTGACCGCTCGGCATTTCTCATCTTCCAAGCAATTCATGCTTCCCTCCCCAGCTCCGATCGTGTCTTCCCCGGATATGTACGAACCTCCGTCGATCATCTCGGCCGGACCGAATGACTTGTGGCTTTTTGCTTACTTTCCTGGACGCAATGCCGAGGGGATTGCGTGCATATGGAAGCATGGATCCCAAGTGGACTCGTGGAATGTCAAGGAGTGGTGGGGGCAGAATCTAGGTGTATTGGCCGCTACTTGGCTGGGAATGGCGCGGCAGGTGGGTATGACGCACCGCTGATATAAAAGGCTTATTGTTCCTTCTAGTGGAGTATCAACGACTCCGGCTTCCCAGTCCGGCTCCCCCCCCATGGTCCCCGCACTCCAGCAACAAACCCAACCTTATTGTTGGTAACTAAACATCACCAAGTCCACCTGTGCTATTTTCGAAATTATGCGCCATCATTCAAAGTTCTTTCTTGTTCCCTCCTTCAACCGACTGTAGTTGTGGAGGGTCATAACAGTTCAGACAGCCGCGAGTCAATAGCGGGGCTCGCTTATTGCACACATGCCGCAATTGGTATTGGCTATAATGGTATTCCTCTTCTCTGTCAAAATTCGCGCTGCCAGATTTCAATTGTCTGATAGAGCCGACGATACTTATCGCTGTTCGGTCTTGTCGTTACCCCTCGCCGGCCATGCATGAGCCTTCGTTGAATGACATTGATCTGAGCATTTCTATGGACGTTAATAATCCTAAATCCCCGACCATTGACAGTACGCTTCAGGAATGGGAATCTTGGGGTGAAGAATCTAAAATCGACCTTTGCGAAGTGTTCCCCCGGTTTGATGGCCAAGTTATCAGTAAGTGGGGATACATCCTCCCCAGTCCCATTATTAATGGTCGGCTATTTTTGTTAGGTTTGGCGGCTAACCCTTTGCCTCCAATACGCCATACGCCAATGGGGATGACACAGCTGTCATTTATACCTATTTTACCGCCAACTATTTCTGCTACAGATTTGTCGCGCTCTCCTGCGCTCAGGAAGTCTGGGAACGATAAGAACCGTTTTCACTTGGCTGCCAGTTATCTTGATTTCGACGACTGTGAGTTCATTTAGTTAGCTGCAATATAATGGATGCCTATTTGAGTCAGTTGTGGCTCCACCCACCTCTCAAATGGTCCTGTACTCATTTTCCAGACCAATTGTAATCCCTCCGGCAAAAGTTAAAGTATCATGGGTGTGTTGAGACATTCATCTGGTGTTCCCTGCTGGACTATATCGCAGATCACACGCCAAGAAGCTGTGCGCTCGTTTTCCCCCAGCGTATTAACCTACTTCACCCCACCTCGACCTGGTTCGACATACATACTTGCCAATGTCTTGGATTTATCAGGTACTCCTCCACGAAGGACGCAGAAATCGACTTCTAAGGAGGCTCAGATTGGTTTAATTAAAGTGCTGCAATGGTAATACACACCCGAACTTCCTGCGATTGCAACTCATCCTATTTCCTTAGTCCGAGTCTGACTGATGCTGACGACTGGGAGCTATCTCCAATCCTCTCGTCCACTAGTCGAATCGGACGCGAGTGTGAGTCTTGGTCTCATTCAGTTCTGGCTCGACTTGGGTATTTAATGATCGTTTAGTACCTCTCAATGCCGCCATCTCACCGAATGGTACATTGATATGTACCACGACTTCCGCGGTTCAACCGCTATATATGTCGATTCATGTGCTCCCCAAGCCTCTCAAAAATACAAGCCGTTTAACTGGTTCGTATTTTGAGTTGGCGCCGACTTCCTGAAAAATCATTCATATGCTGTGTTAGGCCCTACAACTACCATTCCGGGTGTACTCGCGGCTGCCATCCTCGGGAAAAAGGCTACATGTGACATCTCGAATATCTTAGCTCGTTCAAGCATGCCACTGAGCGAAGTCGCTACCATTCTGGACCAGACTTTGGTCCTCTTGGGCGGCCAATATACGGGTACACCATTAGTGCTATCGCATGCGCTTATTCGAGAGATATTGGGCCTTTCCTTGGAAATTTACAAGTAAGGACTGGATCTAGTCTTTTGCAGTGCTCCTGAATACAGCAATAGAACTCGAATGGCCTTGGCAGAGGCGAAAGCTGACCAAGAAATATTGATGGCGCGCTGGCAGGCTATCCATGATATGTGCTCCCTGGCGTCATGCAAATCGGCATTTGAGGCTTGCAAAGAAGGTTCAGCATTTGACCTTGGTACGCTTCCTCCACCTGCCAACTATGAATGTATACCCATATGCCGTAGACGCGGTTTGGCAACTTATTGGCTGGGTCGCTTGGGTTGTCAAATTCACCGAAAAATTAATGAAAGAATGTGTTTTTTCATTCGATGTTGGCACTCAAGTTTCCGATAACAAGGATGGGTTACTAGAAACGCCACCCCGTGCGTTTTCACTTTGGTGCTCTCTCTGAAATCCAAGTATGGCTCATCCCATTCGCAGAGTCGGATAACCCCCTTGACTCTCCCATTTTTCTTCATCTCATCCACCCCTATGGTTTTGAAAATTTTACCGCGGCATTGAAGTACATGCAGCACTTCCGCAACCATATAGGATCATTCAATCCTCCCGGAGAAGGCGCCCATATTGCTAGGGACATCCTCATCGATCTCCTTGATTGTTCTGGAATTAATTTCCCCGCGCTTGGGGCATTATTAGATAGCCTTCGCCACGACCCACCAATGCCAGATGGTAAGTGGCCCCCTACTAAATTGTTTAGCCTCTTATGCCTTTGTATAAGAATATCGCAAGTGCTTAGCCGGATGTCAACCCACCCCTCCTCTGCAACCACACCTCAGGAAAGTCATCCAGACACTCAACCAATCCCAAGTGTTGAACAAAGCAAGATTGTTCATCAAACCATCCGATCTTGTGGATGGCGTTTCGCATTCAATATCGAATAACCCTTTGAAAAGCAAGGAGGTCGACGTGATTTCCAAAGGAATATTGGTCACTAGAAATCCAACTCTCCTGTGCCTCCGCTGTAGTGGGAAGACGAACCTTGGAAGTGTGCCCAACACCGGAAATATATCCTTCAGCTGGCGAACCTGGGAAAGGGCCTCCATTGTAAAATGTATGTGCCGAGGTGATTGGATGAGAGGAGCCGTGGATACTGCGAAATCATATATATAACACGGTCCATCGTCATCGGCGACTACATGCGACTATTATTTTGGGGCAATACCAATGTTATCTCATAACACTGCTAGTCTTTTCTCTCGTTCACCTAGATACACACTAATGGCACTCTTCACTTCTTCAAGCCACTCTTCTACTATGGCCTCCTCATAAACGTTGTTATCCCAAAACACATCTAGGTGTAACTGATGATTGTGGGTCCAAGACCCTAGATACAACCCAGCAGGTTTGCACCGGAGCATTGGATTTATCGAATGAAGTGCCCATGTTTGATCATCCCCCATGAGCCATCACGAAACCGCCATCGCCTTGCTCTCTGACAGAAAGGTTTCGCCTCCTAAGATCGTTAGCATCCATATTGGGCGACTGCGGGCCATTCAGTGATGCTTCTCGTGCTGTTTTTGCTCTTCCCAATACCATTAATTCCATGACCTCAAGTAATAGGGGAGAATTCAGAATGCGTTTAGCTTGGTCTCTGATGGAATTGCAGCGGAGGAAGAACCTATTCGGGCTCAGGAGCGCCTGGATAGGGGGAATCGCGTCCCCTCTGGCGAGGGTAGAAGAAGAGCTGGGCGGAAGGAACGGAAGTGCATACAGCATCAAGCCGATAGTCAGATTAACGGAAGCTGCGCCGCCCCTCCCGAGCCAATTCTGATCATGAAACGGCCGCAGAGTGATGAGGCTCCTGTGGGTCATGGATTCTGTTTCTCTGTATTCCCATTCATCTTCGTCAATCTCCCCACGGACACGGCGCCTGACGATTAAACGGGCCAAAGCCACCTGCCCCAGGATAAGAAGGGCATTTGTCATGGTAAGTCTATGCTTTTGACAATTCTCCGTTATCACCCTCGACTCGCTCTCAGAGAATGAGACGAAGTTGAGGATGCCGGAGCACCATTGGTATGTGTGGTGAACTTCCGAGGAAATGGAAATGTTTACCCGCCCTATCCCAGCTCTGTTGATCAGTTTGCCGTACGAAAGGCATGAATGGGACTCGCCGCTGAGGGTATCTGAGTACGTCGACTGTTAGCCAGAACGCGGGCGGCAGCGTGTCGCCACCTTTGCCTTGCGGCTGCCGTGGGTTTCAATTTTTCACAAGCCAAAGACAGATTGAGCCGGTCTTCGAGGCAAATGGGCAGCCTCTGTTTTGGCGAGGATAAAGCATCAAGAAGCTCCCTTAGGAGAATGAAGCTCGAGGTTCCGTTATGCAATGTGAAATATGGAGTACAAGGTGAATATATCCCGGCACGTCAGAGCGGGCAAGGATGTCGAGCCGAGCGAGTTGATGGCTGGAAAGCATTCGACCGCCTGCGACTGCGTTGCGGACAAAATCTTGCGCCTCCTTCGCAGATGACACGGTGTGGAATACTATCTCACTTGGACTGCACGTCTCCAGTCGGTTCTCCGCAAGGATATAGAAGACGGACTCGCCCCGTTCTTCCAAACGACACGCAAGGAGTGGAAATTTGCGCTTCAGATACAGCCATGCCTTCCGCAGATTTGTGTAGCCGAACACCTCAATTCTGAGTCCGGGGGTGGCTTCCACAGCCGCGTGGTGGAGGTTGTCCGCGATACCTTTCTATACTCCATTCCGATAAAAACACAACACAGTTGCGCCAAGTGGTCGTTCAAATGGGCGAGAGGGGAATGTGCGAGAAATCCAGGAGATCATTCTGTCTTGAGGGGTTCATGAGTAGGAAGTGAGCCGGTTTTGTAGAACAGCGGGTTTTCAGCCTGCCCGTTGGATACACCACGCCATCACTCCTGTGGCGAAGATAGCTCCTCCTGGGGTAGCTAGAGGCGCCATCCCATCAATCGTTTTATATTTATCCCGCTTAACGTTCGTAGGTCGTACTTAGCAGGTCAACTTAGGACGGGCGACCTAATCAAATTTTGCGCTTCCTGTTTTGTAGAGAAAAAAAATCACCTTGTTGTGCAGTTCAGTAACGTCGAAACCCTCGATATGATGGTGGTTAGGCCTCCCATGGGATTTCGCAATTCCGGTAGAGTTAGGCCGCTGTCCGAAGGCAAACTAAAACACTTCGATGAAAGTTAGGACGCTTGTACTAAAGAACGCGCGAACCCGGATTTTAACCATCGAGTGCGATGGGAAGGTTACCTCATGATGTGTAGGCTGGATCGATCAATTTGAGCTGGTGTGAATTTAAATGACGATTGGTGGGCCCACAATACACCTTCAAACGGCGAAGAAACGTGGAAATTTACAGCAGTCCCGAACCTTTCCCTAGTGACATTGTTTTAGAGGGTGGTAAAAGATAAGTGTCCACAGCGCCTTTGATGTCGTGCAACCATTCGTTCACAATACCTTCTTTGTACACGTTTTTATCCCAGAAAATACTTATATGTAGTTGCCTTCTGGAAGTTGATGCGCCGAGGTATAATTCAGCCGGTCTGCATCGCAGAATGGTCCCCGACAACTCGAGGTGGACGAATGGCTCCATCTCATTGCCTAATGGGTACGCGCGGGGGATAAATTGATCAACCTGCCACCGAACATCTGAGTTTTTCGCTGTAGTGGATTTTCAATAATTCCTCACATTTCCAAAACTTGAGCCTCCGTGAGTTGCTACAAGATTCTTGCCTGCCTGCTCAATGGCGGATATTGGTCGGTCGTCTTTGTTGCCTATAGAAACATCGCGACGGTAGTTCAAGAATGTATCCTTGACCCGTTCAGCTCTCGCCGGGAGCCGCCCCTCCAATATTTCGAGGAAGAGGGGGTGCCCCACAAGACTATCTGATTGGCGCTTTATGATATTACACCGGAGGAGAAATCTGTCGGGAGAAAGCAGGGCCTGGAATGTCGGCATTGGATCTCCTGGGGCTAGTTTGGAAGCTGAACCGAGGGGCATGAATGGAAGTGTGAAGGAACAAAACCCAATGGCAACGCAAATCGATTTTGCCCCTCCATTCTCCAACCATTGAGGGTTCAGAAACGGCCGTAGATTGATTGGGCCATTAGTGGTCATTGACTGTCTTCTCCGAAATTCCCACTCAGCCAAAGTGATCTCTCCGCGTATAAATCGACGGCAGAGAACACGTGAAAGAGCCACCTGGCCGAGAACTGGAAATGCATTCCCGAATGTGAGCCCATGCCTGCGGCAGTTGTTGATGATAGCTATTGATTCAACCTCGGAGAAAGAAGTTGCTGTAAATCCGGAGCAAGCTGGGGTGTGATCAGTCATCGGCGTGAAGCGTCGGGGCAGTGTGTGCCCTCCCTGATCATAAATATATCAGTTGGCGGCGCGTAAAAGTGATTCATATTCACTTTTGCTTTCGCAAGGCGATTTGCTGCAATGGTCCTACCGATCGCAAAATGCCACCGCTGCTGAGGAATACTTCGTCTTGCACCGGGTTTCAACGATTCAGGTGCCACGGCAAGCGCGAGCCGTGCTTCCAGTGAAATAGGTGGCCCGGGTGCGTGGTACGAGGATACAACGTTCAAGAATTCCCTAAGAAGGATCGAATTGGAGATACCATCTGTGATACAGTGGGCCAAGTGGAACAATACATGAAAACAGTTTGGCCGATCTGAACGATTGAGAATGAAGAGTCGGGCTAATTGAGTGTCTGAGAGCATTCTCTCCCCTGCCACAAGGCTACGCGTGAATTCCTGTGCCGCTTGCAAAGATGGAACAGTATAATAACTAATTTCATCTTGAATACCAGAGGCCAAATCGTCCTCCGAGATGACATAATATACAGAGTCTTGATTGACTTCTAATTGGCATCCGAGGAGGGGGAATTGTTGCTTGAGATATGTCCACGTTCTGCGAATGTTTTCGGGGCTGAGGACATTCCTGACTCGCTCAGGGTGAACGGATACCAGGGCATGCTGGATTGTGTCTGCGGTACCACTGAATGCACCATCCCAGTAAAATCCGAGTTCGGTGAGGCCCAGCCGCCGTTTGAACACACGATGTGGTATGGTATTCTGGGGGCTCCAGGACGCCATGAAAGGTAGTGAGAAGCAAGAAGCCGCTGGTGAGAATGCAGCCGCTATTTTTCATAGCCCAAGGGAGTCACGCACGCCGCGAGTGGGAGATTCCATCCGTCAACCTATCTTCCGGCCCGTATAAGTTACAAAAGTCAGTGGAACTTTGATTCGGATGTTGAAAGATCAGATCTCAGGGTTTTGTTATTATTATTATTATTTGAATTAGCATTACAATGATCAATCAAACCGGTCACGGGGTACCCGTGCTTGATGAAATACTTCTTGAATCTCTTCAACTCTTGCTCTCTGCAAATCCCGATGCCAAAAGCCGCCCCAAACAACTTGCCCCTTTCTGGTTTATTTGGGATAATCAAGCCCTCTGGTCCGACAAGTATGTCCGTCATCAACGACGTCAAACAACTCATGGCAAGATCTAGACTTTTTGTCGAGGCTGAGAAGCTCGACAAGATGAAAGGCAAAAACATCCCCAACAAAGGCAGAAGGGCAAGAGAAGTAATTAAGATGGGGCAAGGCGGAACCCTCGACCCCCTCGCGGATGGAGTACTGGGTATTTAGCTCCTTGTTCTCTTTGCCCATGAAGCTCTGAATGATAGTACAGTTGTGGGAGTTGGTAAGGGGACAAAAAGGCTTAGTGAGTTTCTGGACTGTACCAAGGTAAAACCGATCCTCATCTATGCTCTTTTGGTCCTTACTGGGGTCAGGAATACAAAACCACATGTTTGCTTGGCTGTGAGACAGATACCTATGACGGTGAAGGTGCCCGAGTTCGGGCAGCCCCGTGGCACCATGTAACCCAAGACCAGGTTGAAGCCCAACTATCAAGGTTTTCAGGTAAAATTGAACAGACTCCACCCATGTCAGGATCTACTTGCGATATCTCAGTCGTTGGGTTGACATAACCTGACTTGACAGATTCTCCGCTCTAAAAATGGACGGCAGACCGTTGTATGAGTATGCTCGGAAAGGGATACCACTCCCTCGACCCATCGAACCCCGGGCCGTCACAGTGCACTCGCTAGAAATCGTAGAATGGCTGGGACAAGCTCATGGTTTCCGCTGGCCAACCAAGGCGTTATCTGAAGAAGAAAAGAGTGCTCTGGAAATCGCCCTGAGGGGTGCAGAAGAGAACGTCTCGTTGAAGGACGAGGAAGCGTCCCCACCTGCGGATGATGTTCCCACAGCTTTCGTCCTGAAAATGAAGGTTTCTGGTGGTACCTACGTGCGTTCCATCGTGCATGACCTTGCCCATGCTGTTGGATCTGCGGGGCATGTGGTCACATTGAGTCGGTTGCGTCAAGGGCGGTTCACTCTTGCTCCGGTTGACGAAGGAGATCAAGGGTGCATTCCTTGGGATATCCTGAAGCGAGCCTCCCATGATATAGGCGAGCCTGGTGCTGACGGTTGGGTGGAATGGGAACGGGAAGTAATTGAGCACCTCGAGGTCGTGGCCCAGTAAACACATTGTCCAATGACCACTTTATAACGGTTCGTGAACGGGTTTCAGAGTTCTTCGGACTCAGGTGGGTAGTTCCACATTTTTTTTACATGTGGTGTGAACTCTTCGCGTTATCAAGATCTGGAATCTACGCAATGCTGCTGGGACCGCCAGCTCACTCTTACCTCGAGGAATGGTTGTCACTACGAAAAACAGAAGCTCGGGAGCGATCCACTGCGCTGTTCACGCAATTAGTAAATCGAAATTGATTCTCGGCTAACGATTGTCGGATGACCTTCTTGCTCCTCCCTCGACAAAACTGTTTACGCGAATGGTTCCGGGTGCTCTTGGGCGTCATGAACCGAAAATGGTTGGGTGCATGTTTACGGACTTCGCCATCCGGTTGTCTCAAAATTAACGGACTGGGGGCCTGTGCTTTTGGGAGCATTTATCCGACGACGGCCCGGGTGTTGCAAATTGGATGTGTGTCGGGCCGCCGCTGCCGGTTTGGATGCCCTGGGCCATTCTTTCCGGAGGTTTATATATCTCAGTTGTGGAACAAACGAAGGATCTTCAACTACCCATCTTGTCCCCTTATCGATACCACCAATACCATGGCCGTTAACGGACACAACGGCATCAACGGATCCCATGGATCCCGAGCTCTGCGACCTGGCATTTACGCGCCGGTTCCTTCCTTTTTCTTGCCCACCAATGAGGATCTGGGTCAGTGCTTTCTATATCTATAGCCCCCGAGGTTATATCGCTAATTTGCCACATGGCTTGACGCAGATCTTGTCTCATTCGAGGCTCATGTTGTTCGACTCGCAGTGGCTGGGGTTGGGCCGTTGCTCGCCGGATCGATGGGAGAGGCTATTCATCTGTCTCATTCTGAGCGCATCCAATTGATCCATGCAGCGAGGAGCGCTCTTGATAAAGCCGGAATGCTGGATGTTCCAATCATAGCTGGGACAGGCGCTGCCAGCACACGTGAAACCATCGAACTCACCATTGAAGCGGCCAACGCGGGAGCAGATTACGCCATAGTCATAGCCAGTGGGTATTTTGCGGGGGCGCTTGCTGGTAATAGGAAAGCTCTGAAGGCGTTCTGGACCGAGGTTTCCCAGAAGAGCCCTATTCCGGTCATAATATATAATTGTGCGTTCGCTTTCACCGATAGCATCGAATATCACTAACGAACCCCTCACCCCCTCAAAGTCCCTGGCGCGAGCGGGGGCATTGACCTTGATTCGGACCTTATCACTGAACTGGCCATCGAATGTCCAAACACATGCGGAGTGAAGCTGACGTGTGTCTGATTTGGTTCTGGTAATTCTCTCTATTGACACCCTGAATAGATGTGGCAATGTCGGAAAACTCACAAGAATCGCGGACGCTGTATCAAGCCCTTCTTTCGCATCCGACCACCCCCGCAATGATCAACATGCGCCGTTCCTCGTCCTAGGTGGCTTTACGGACTTTATACTTCCATCAACCTTTGTGAACGGGCACGGTGCTATTACCGGCCTTGCTAACGTCTCCCCAGTTCGTCCGCCATTTTCCCCCAAGCGCTCCGGATCTGATGCCTAGCGCCATCTAGCACGCCATTGTGAAACTTTACCAACTTTCCCAAGCGGCTCGCAAGGACCCCTTTATTTTACCCGAGGCCCAGCGCCTCCAGGGCATCATTGCTCGTGCTGATTTCACTATCGCAAAGGCCTCCGTGGCAGGTACAAAATACCTGATTGAACAACTCTATGGGTATGGGGGCGTGCCACGCAAGCCGCTCACGCCAATGGAGGCCGATGCAGCCCAGCAGCTTTGGGATCACCCACATACGCAGGATTTGCTCAAATTGGAGCGAGCGTTGGGGGGAAAGATCTGATACCCCGCGGGAACATCCTTTGATCATGTTTGGCGGGGTGAATCATCACATCTATTCGTCCTAAAGTCAAACAACATCACTTGGAATTGCATGGTGACGGTTTGTTGGGGGTAGTAATGATCATGTACCGTGTAACAATTTTGGAGGTCGGCTGTCGAATTAGTAACTGACTGTAAGCACCCACTGGTGGGAATTCGGGAGGACACGCGCAACCGAGCGACTCAGGTCGACTCACACTCAGTCACTATTCACTGTGCACTCGCAAGGGGGATTAACACATCGCCGGGGGGCTGCGCCATTCTCATGCTTCATAAAAGGGGTATGCTGTAAGAAACATACCCCAGACCAAGCCGACATGCTATCGCGCGCAATATCAGTAACTCTCAACTACGATCATAGTCGAAAATTTGTTTTCCTTCCTTCATATTCCAGCTCTGGCTATCGTGATGAGATACTGAGAGAAGCCAAGAATAAATTTCGACTCAAGGGTCTCTCATCCGTCTTCCTCAGAGGCGGAGCTCCCCTCGACGATAGTGTGGACATGTCAACTCAAAAAGAGGTCTGGGTTGGTAGGGGTGAGCCTTACAGTGGACCTCCTATTGATCCATCGCGATCGACGCACCCTGGAACCGTTCGCATCATCCAGTGTGTCGATTGATTTTTAATCCAGTGCTGATATCAAACATCATTCATAGCGGAAAAAGTTTCATTGATGATGCTGCCATAAAACAGTTAGAATTTGTCAGTGGATTGACTGGCGTGCGTTTGGCGATCGGGATGCCAGACTTGCATCCCGGAAATCGCTTCCCAATTGGTATTGTACTATTCCTATTCGACGTGTTGTTCAATTAATCGTATGGTTATTATAGGATGTGCAATTGCAGCGGATGGGGTTTACCCTGCCCTCATTGGATCAGATGTTGGGTGTGGTATTGCCCTATACCACTTATCCGCCTCAGCACGTTCCACTTCCAATGCAGCAAGGCTGGCAAATATGCTGCGAGGTCTTGATGAGCCCTGGTCGGGTTCGGTGACCGATTGGCTTGCTCGTTATGATATCCATCGATCGTCAATCTATGATACGCCTAGTCTTGGGACAGTAGGAGCTGGAAATCATTTTGCAGAAATTTGCACTGTGGAAAAGATTGTGGATGATACTGTCGCCGCTGAACTGGGAATCAAAAATGATGGGCTCTATCTACTAGGTACTTGACCCACCTCTGGCTGTTGCAACGACTCACAAGTTAGTGCATACTGGTTCGCGTGGGCTGGGTGCTTCGATTCTGGCCAGCCATACTAAAACAGAGGCGAACCCATACTTCCCTCCTGACTCCCATCAACTTCTTAGATATCTTGCGGAGCATGATTATGCGATACAGTGGGCGATTGCGAATCGAGACCTCGTCGCTTACAGAATAAAGCAATGCGTCTATCAAACGCCCGACGATTCGGAACCAGGCCTGGAGCCACCTCAAGATCTAGAGAAAATTGTTGATGTTACACACAATTCCGTCACCCTACACCCTCTGACTATTGGGGGTGAAACGGCAAATCTATGGATTCATAGAAAGGGCGCGGCGCCTGCAGATAAAGGTGTTACGCCATGCCCGGGCAGTCGGGGAGATTTCTCATGGCTGTTACAACCAACTGGGGCAGGAAACGCTAATGGTAATATTCCTTGTATTGGATCAACAGTATAACTAATTTCCTTTTTTTGTTAGCGTTATCACTAGCGCATGGTGCTGGCAGGAGATACGGTCGCAATGCGTTGCACACCGGCGATAAGATCCACAAGGCCAATCTGACCACAACCTCTCTTGGCTCTGAGGTCATATGTACCGACCCCGACCTTCTGGTTGAAGAGCGTCCCGAAGCCTACAAGGACATTGCATGTGTTGTTGAAGATATGGGGGACCAGGGTATATGTAAAGGGGTTGTAATGCTTCGCCCGTTTGTTACATATAAAGTTCGCGAGGCGAGGGAAGGCCGAAGGTGAAAAATACATCAGCTGACTGTATGAATCGCGGGGATATGATATCCCCTGATGGTTCATATGCATCATCCGAAATAGACAGGCTGGTCACCAGTTACATATGTATATCATGACCACACTGATGTCCGTGGCTTGTATTTTACGACGTTGAAGGTTTTCCTCATTCCCACGAAGACGAGGTTAGTCAGATGCTAATAAAAAGTATCCAAGATCGGCAGAGGCGTCCTCAGAGCCGGGGTTAGTTGCAATTGAATATTGTACCGGGTGTGGATACGATGTTTTTCATATATTCACCTCCAGATGTGCGGTGGCATCTGTCGTCAATCATGGGGAAACTGCGGGGCTATACCACGTGTTGGCATCGGGCCGCCGGTTAACAACATACAGCAGCCAGCTCAAAGGCCTCAAACTTCAAACTTGCTGTCAGGGTTATATTTCTGCCCAGTGGTACCCCGAGGCGCGATATGGCTTACAGGCCACCATATACTATGGCCTTGTCCTCAAGGTCTCGTCTTCTGGCATCATTGACTCTGGCACACATTCCCAAGCGAGGTCAGTTTAGTTCCACCAGACTCAATCGATGGTTGACGATACCAATTTTGATACATTATAGCTCAACAGTGGTTTCATTCTACAACTTATAGGTCCAATGGACCAACCCAAAATACAGACAATTCCCCTTCGGGAGTTCCTTATTCATCCCTAACTGTTGGCGTGCCACGAGAAATCTTTCCCAACGAGAGACGCGTTGCTCTCACACCACAAAATGCTACTGCACTATTGAAAAAGGGGTTTAATAGAGTTTTAGT
>QGOG01002586.1:0-14020 GCA_003313185.1 Collybia sp. MG36 | reverse complement strand
CATTTCGAATCCGCGCAGTATCACGGTATGCAGGCTGTCCGACTTTAGAGTTGCGATAACGGCCACGCGATCGCCAGGCCCGTAACATGTCTGATTCCGATCCACAATGAGACTCACTCCATCTTGAGGAAGCTCCCGGCTTTCCGGTTGAGAATAAACCGGCCATGTTGAGTGTAGTTCGTGCTTATCGATGATGATGGGCGCCTGGGTGGACACGACTACGGACTTTCGCTTTCGCAGGAATCCTCTTCCGGATGCATCAGAACGCGAAGGGATTCGAGGCACGATTTACGCACCTTTTTCCTTTAGTACACACACTTGCTACCAGTTCATATTTGATTCCAGCTATTCAAGAAAATGAGAGGCGTAATGCCGTAAGGGGTGGGCTGGATCTACCTCGCTGCTCCAGTGCAATCGTGGGGGGTATAGATTCGGGTATTCGAATGGAAAAGGGGAAATCGTGCTGGACGCAGAGGGCGGTGTGGGTGAGAAGCCTGGGATATAAAGTCGTACTCACGGTGCGAAGCAGCCCGTATTCATCACTCGCCGTCCATAGATTTACAGGACTCGGGCCGACAAAGTCGTAGAACGTGTTGGCCTGCCCACCACTCGGCAGTGTCTCCACCTTCCTTAGCTCGATCCGAACCCACTTTGCCTTGACGCCCTGCGGTCCGACTCGTACTTCGATTGCCTGACATGAGAGGGTCAGCCTATGGAGCAGGCCAGACATGTCTCAGCACATACACCTTGCACTGCTGCCTGGGGACGGTCGGGTGCACTAGGCGGTATCCCAGGATAGCCTTGGAGGAATATTCAATCCAATTTGGGGGTGAATCGACAAGAGTGCCTACCATGAACAAAGTCGACATTGGGAGGTGGACGTAATGTTCTAATGATTAGTTGATGTCAGTCAATTACTGGCAACTACAAAAAGATTATAAGCACATACAGCTTCACCTGGGACATCTCCCGACTTAGAGCAAAGAAGATTAAAAGGGAACGCCAGGATTTTGAGGTTACGAAAAGTGAGCGTTGGCGCAGGTGCCAAGCGTGAGATTAAGCGCTGGAAATGTCATGAAAGTGACTTTTATTACATTATCATCCCAGACTGTTCGAATCAGTCTTTGATGGCCAGCGTGATGGCGCATACTTCAAACCGTGATGAACATATGGCAATTGCAACCGATAATTATTCTCATTTGTCCAACTGATCATCATGTAGGATGTTACAATACAAAGGAGAGAACAAAAAATACTGTCGTAGAGAAGGAGGCTTTAGAATTTAAATTCCTTGCCCTTCTTCGAAGTGTCCCGGTCCCGGTCCATCTTCTGCTTTTTCTTTGCCATTTCCTTGGCCACCATATCAGAAAAGTCTTCCCGGTTGGCACCAGGAACACCAGCCGATCCCCTTGAGTGCGCATCGTATTTGCGACGCAGTTCCTCCTCCGACAAGCCCTCAAGTTCTGCTGCATCGATCGAAACATCAACACCATTCTTCCGCTGTGATGCCAACGGACAAAATTAGATTGTTATTCCCGAATGTGACCGGAGCCGACGAACCTTTGTTCCTCTATCGTCCCCAAGAACAGGTATTGGTGCGCTTGCAACAGCGCTTACATCGTAGCCACGTTCACTTCCCATCAAGCCGCGTACTGATGTCTGTTTCTCCGGTACTACCTGGTACAGTGATCTGGGACCGGCGTCGGCAGTTTCTGACATTGACCTGCCAGAGTGTTTTCGCAACTCCAAGAAATCAGGCGTTTCGAGGCCACCAGCAACGGTGGACACCACACTCGTCATACCCGACGGTGTCTCCATGCCAGAAGGCGTTTGTAGGCCATCAGACGGGGCGGGCTCGGCCATTTCCTCGTCAGATTCTTCCTCGCTTTCCTCCTCCTCTTCCTCTGTGTGCCTTGTTAGCAGACATGAATAGTACCCGGCGGTTATAACTCACCCTCTTCAGGTTCAAGCTCTCCCCAAAGATTCTTGTCTATAGGCTCGCCCATCTGAAACGTTTATTTGAGTTTGAATATCTTTGAGGTTATATTGCCACCTACACCTGAATCACCAGCTTTCGGCAAAACACCAAATACATCGCCATACAGCGGTCGATTGTATTCATCGAGAGGCGGTTTGCCCCATCCTCCAGGATGGAAACCCCACTGCGCACTGTTGATACGAATCAGTAGAAGCACCCCAAAACAAGCCTCAAATGAGGCTCACCCTTCAGGGATGGGCGAATTGAGCCCGGGTATTCGTAGCGTTGGGTAACTCGGAGGGGGCCCGAACCGCTGCATGCTGATGAGCCAGGGCGGAGGTGCAAGAGGCGGAATTGACAAAGCCTCGACAAGCTCAGGTGAAAGATCACCAGGCCGTTTTTCTTTGAGTGATGTCTCAAATTCTTTACCCTCGTAATACCTATCATCAAGAAACTCAGCTAAACTGCACATTCAACTTGTTAAAAAAATACGCACATCTCCCCAAATCCTGTCATGGGCGGCTTTGCCTGAAATTTGAAAAATGCATCGTGGAGTTTCTGGTAGTCAATATCGACCTTGCCCATCTTTGGCTGAACGCGCTCCCGCGTTTTGGCCTTCAAGGACATGTTAGCTTCCTTTTCTTTCACAGCATCACGCATAGTGGCGATACCAGTGTCCGCGATATTGGCGGGGAGTTGGAATGGTGGTTTCTCGATTCCGCGTTTTCCCTGGAGGTAGTCGCGTTTGGCGCTCCAATGTGCGGGGATGCTGATGGTATTACGGGCGCTTTTAAGATGCAGTAGCAGGCGGGGATCGGCAGCCGTTACGTCGGTCCATTCTACGATATCAGATTTCTTGACGAGCCGTTTGAGATCTGCAACTGTGAGGCGGGCCATCTTGCGCTGTTTTTTCTTGGACAAGGGCTTTTTCTCTGTTTCCTCGTCGCCTTCCGAGGCCATGTCGTCGTCTGAATAGATAACCTCTCCCTTTGACGGTTCTTGGTCCCTGCCCTGCAGTGGGCGTTAGAGCCGTTTGAGTATGATACACGAACGAGGACGTACTAAAGATTCTTCGGGGGGAGCCTGAAAGCGTGCAAATACGTCGGAGAATGCTTCGAGGGCGGAGCCTTTGATATCCAATTGCTCAGATACGTACTCGACATTAGACGGCTCAATTGTCCTCATATCCCCCATCTTGATATCCCCATCGTTGCTGCCGTTCGTCTATGCCCCAAGACACCTGGTGAGGAAAACGCATGACCGCAGGAATGGGGGTGACGAACCGGAGGGGCTAGCTTTTTCTGCTTTTGCTTCAGCCGCCGAAGTTGGTTCTTGGATTTTATGGCCTTGCCATTAGTCTGGCTGCCCGTCTTGTCACCGTTGACGACCGTAGCGACTTCAGCCTGCGCCATTAGAGTTGAGTGTAAGTAGAATGGACCAAGGAGGTGTGGGAACAAGTTGGTCGGAAACCCAAATGCGTGCCAAAGCATATTCTGAACCACCATGGAACACTGAATACCTACGAGTTGATTGAGATTTCTCAATGTGCCGGTTTGCTAACCCAGCTCGAGGCCCAGCGGTTCCAACTGCAAAAACAGAGGCTTGGTTACAAATGTGATCTTGTTCAGTAATTTACAAAAATGATTTATTCCCGCTCTCAATACCCGCACCACGAACTGCAATCCGGCGAACAATCCGCACTCAATCTACACCTCCACCCCTTGATTCGGTCGAGATGCCACCAAAACACTTTGCCCAACACTGCCGCTTGTTGTTGTCACATCTGGCCCTCCGCCTGATGTAGGCAAATATTCAATACGCTCCGCCGTGAATGCGAATGACGATGTTGCATCTGGTTGGTGCAGTTCTCATTCAAATAGATCCCTTCACTTGGGTTCGCCCAACCATGGTTCAAGCGGCATTCCTTGTCAGCCGTCTGGGTTGTTGCGGCAATGGCCAGGTGGAGAGGTAGACAACGCTGAAAAATCCTCGGGCCATGGTGATTCCGAAGGGGTTTACTCTCTCTATCAAGCCATCTGGTTTTGCTTTTATCCCCCTGGCTGGCGTTATCCGCTTCAGAGTGTTTGGGATATATCGCGCGTTTACGGGGAGATCTTGTTTACAGACACTCTAGCCCCTCCGGCTAGCAGGTAGTTGCACACGCGAAGCGATTTTGACACCTTGGATGGGGCTCCCCAGTCTGTCTTCATGACGAACCCCTGCTGAATACATAGTGGCCGCCTGTTTACCCCAATGTCACTGCGTTCATGCCCTCACCTTATCCAATATCCGCACCACGAATTTGTGCAGCGAATCCTGGGCGCGGTCCACATTGCATATATAATGCCCGGGGACCCCCCTTCGTCGTGGTCGAATACCACCAGGCGCCATCGAAACCGCGGTGCGCCGAACACTTGACGCACTCGGCCAATTTGTGGTAAATTCATGTCACTACAAAGAAAATGGCATCATTACCTCTCTGTGGTGCAATGGCTATTCAATAATATTCATTCAATCAATGTCACCCATCGTCGGGTTGCAATGGCCAAAGTAAAGAGCCAGAAGCGACCCATAAGACCCATAAACCCTCCGCCCTGATCACTAGTGCATTTGAGGGAGATCTCTCGTTCTCGAATATAGCCTGGCACCCCTCTGGGAGGTGGAATGCACACGCGAACACCGTGACCTTGGGTGGGGCCATTCACGTATGCATGTTCCATTCTAATTACTCCTTTGACCTAGAAACCTCTGGATCTCGTCATACTTATGCAGAGGGCTGTTTTCGCGCTGTCACCACTACTACCAATGGAATTTTCGTGGCTCACCAACCCATGATCCCCAGCCCCGATTCAAAGCCGGGGCACATGCACCGTCCCCACCCTTGCGGCCTAGTACTCAATTCTCCAGCTGGCATGTCGTCGTTACGGCGCTCCCAACATACACTCCACGACACCAACAACAATGAGAGTCCCCGGGCGATTCACATCCATCTGGTCGATTCATCAATCAATGTAGCTACACCCAGCTCAAATCAGGCTACGCACAGCATGTCGAATTTGGTCTCACCATCACCGATCGCCATGTGTCCCGACTACGCAATTATCACCGATGACCAGTGTTGCGAGGCAGATAATGGCGAGGGTTTCTCGGTCCATGTTGCATCTGGTCTGTTTATATCCGGGGGAAGTTAGATCATGTTATATCTCAAAGCGATGTGTCGTAGACTAGTTTTGACATGCTGCGTGGAGTCTTCCATACTAGGTTTCTCCGCCCCACCACGAACGCCTCCGCGTGGAGATTATCAGAGAAAATGCTCAATCCGAGACTTGATAACCAACCACAACCTCCGTCTCTGAAACCTCCACAATCACTATTCCATCCACTACCTCCTTCTTTCCCCCTATCACTTACAATCTCAATATAATATCAATCCCAGGGAAGTCGGAACCGGATCTTATCTTATCAGAGTCACGTTTGCTCTGATAAGATTCAAGAAAACCCTTACATACATAAACATAACCCGATACGGTGTCAAAATTTAATTCTACCATTGTGCGTTCTTGGTGCTGCAATCATGACACCATCACCCTCAGACGACGTGTACCGATAATCATCTACCACGCCAAATAGTGCTATGGTAGTGCACCGTGCCTCATCAGCACTTGAACGTTGGGGACCCACTCGCCGAGTCGCACCATTGCACAAAATATTTTGAATACCTCCCTGCGGTCACTGATCTGCCGCAACCCTACTCGCCCGGGACGACAACATAACCCCATCCATACCAAAACCCTGGATAATAGACACGCAGGCATCACACTGGCTCCCGATTTGGACGTACTCCGAGGTGTCGTTCCTCAATCTTGCAATGACTCATAAGATGCTCTTGCCGCCACGCATAAATACTTTGCCGGCTTGCCACCGGGATGCCGACAAGCGAGCTTAATGGCTTCTGGAAGGAAATCCCGAGGTTCGGATGAACAACAAGTGGGTATGTACACATGCTGTGTTGTGCCTACTCATTCACTTATAGCCCAGGGGTTCCATCTGTCAAGTTTCTAAAAACTCACTCATGACCCCCAGCATGTCTCGTGAGAACGGCCATGATACTCCCCGTCGCCAGTCCGTTATGACGGATGACTTGACGCTGGAGAATTTGTCGCCTGGTGTGGAATGCCCCCACACTGAAAAGATTGAAATCGATAAACCGGATCTTGGACCGTCAATTCCAGACGACAGCGATTTCCCTGATGGTGGTTTGAGAGCCTGGATAATCGTCATTGGTGCAAGTGTTGTGGGCTAATGAACCATGGTTTGCGCTCACCCTATTTTGTCCCAACATAGGCCATGTGCAATACATTTTCTACGTGAGCCAAGATCCTCTTCGTTTGCGTTGCAAAAGCCGAGCTGGTATTTTCTATTCCACATTTCATACCAACATTCAAGATGCTGACTGATGGATGATCAGTGGCTGACATGTTTGGTGTAGATTTGGCTATGTCAACTCATGGGGTGTGAGTGAATGCTCCTACGACGTGGGAACTTGAAGCTAATAATAGCTGAACTCGCACTATTCCCAGGTCTTCCAAGAATACTACCAAACGACGATCTTGAGCGATTCTTCGCCATCTAATATGCAAGCGTTTCCCCTCACTATGACACCAATCTTCTGAGACTAGTATTTGTTAGCGCATGGATAGGTTCTATTCAGGTATCTAAACAAAATCATAGACGATTGAATTCTCATCATCATTGCCACAGTATTCTCTGATCTTTCTCCCAGGCCTAGTCGTCGGCCGTTTGTTTGACATTGGATACTTTCGATCGATATTTCTGACATGCAGTGCTCTCCTTGTTCTCTCGACATTCTTGATAGCGCAGTGCACACAGTACTGGCACTTCCTATTGTGTCAAGGCGCTGTGGTCGGGGTAAGTTCCATCTTAAATTACCATATGCCGGGTTCAACAGACCCAGTTGGCAGCAGGGGGAATATATGGTCCAACGACGGCCGTAATATCACATTGGTTCAAACGCCGCCGAGGCTTAGCAATGAGCTATTCTGCTATTGGGTCTTCACTGGGTGGAACCCTTCTCCCAATAACTGCACGGCGGCTAATTCCCATGATCGGGTATGGGAACAGTTAGCTTTTGAAATTTTGAACCTTTGTCTGAAGTCCATGTTAGGTTTCCGTGGGCCGTGCGCGTGATCGGCTTTATTCTATTACTCACACTAGGGATGGCAAATGTCGTAAATCCGTTTTTCGCTCAATTCGCAACGCCGTGTTACATCACCGTTTTTTTAGGCTCTCAAACGACGTTTGCCCCCTCGCGACACACCCGGAGGCTTACTCAACCTCCGGGCCTTCAGATATGCCCCATACACCATATATTGCATATCTTCTTTTATCGTATTTCTTGGAATATACACCGGTGTGCTCTTTTTTTATTCTCATTTGAGGACTGCTAAACCCACCCCAAAAAGTTCTGACATATGTAACTGTCAGTGCTACCGCCTTGGGCATTTCCTCGGAAATTTCCTTTTACCTGGTCTCGATCGCGAATGCAAGCTCTCTATTCGGGCGATACACATCCGGGCTCCTGTCTGATCGAATTGGTAGTTGTTTTTCATTCCATTTGTCGGCCTCAGTTCACCTTGTGCAAGGACCTATGAACGTTATGATTCCGTTCACAGTCGTTGCCGGCATCCTCACGTACGCGTGGCCGTTTGCCAAGACACAGGCCGCCCTGATTGTCGTGACCATTCTCTACGGGTAACGGTTGGGCTTGATCGATGCACACTGCTGGTATTGACTATTCTTAGGTTCTCTTCAGGAAGCTATGTTTCATTGCTGTCTAACCCTATGATGGATATGGGGGACACGGAAGATGTAGGCCGCCGTGTTGGGATGTTTATGAGCATCCTCGCGCTAGGGGCTTTGGGGGGGCCACCCATATCCGGCGCCATCTACCGCGCTACCGGAGGGTTCGAAGCAGTCGGCTATTACGCAGGTCTGTCTTAATTCTTGCCGGCGTTCCGCGAATTAATCTCACTGGCCTTATCATAGGATCCTCTGTGCTTATTGGTGTCGGAGTCATGTGTATATCAAGACATTTGGTTGTGCGTCGCCTTTTCGGGAAATTCTGATGTATTCTAGGGTAGTCGATCCCGAACCAAAAACTCACGCATAGCTTTGCATTTCCACATCTGATGCTATTGCTGCTGGGGATAGAGCCACCTGAAACAACACACCTGACAACGCCCAGGCTAACCGTCGGTGGTATCATAACGGACCGCTGTTTGGCATCAACCTGTAGGTGCGACGATAGTTGCCCCAAATATCCCCAGGCAACAAGAATTTAGAAACAAAAAATTTATGTAACCGGCCACAAAGCCGGCTGTGTTGATGCATACTCAGTCCCCTTCTAGGCGTATAGGCCTGAGGGATATCTTAGGTGTGTTATGTTGTGCGCGACTCAGAGCCGGTGTCGACCTTGACATTTCGGGTTTGCGCAAATTTTATTCGCGACGTTGCAACTGGGCGGTGGTCGCCTCCCAAGGAACCTGCATTTATGCAAGAGTCGAGACTAGTAGGGCCGAACTTCGCTGATCGGCGTTGATCAATGATTGTCTAAACCATGCCGACCAAACAAGTTTCGGCTTTGAAGTTCGAACGCAACGTTTAGCGCCAGCGCTTCAACGACCTCCAGGTGGTCCAGAGGGCGTATCTGCCGCGTCTGCTCTCTCATTGATTTATTGGGGATTGTCTGTCTTTGTTTGCAAGTGGTAGTACCTTGTCCAGTCATTATACACTAGCACCCTTGGTTCACCACGATTTGCAAGGTCAGCCCTTCCTGCACCCATCATTTGTTCTGCAGGGCACCCGAGGACCACCTCCCGTCCTGGTCGAAAAGCACCAGGTTTGAAAGCCCGGGATCTCACAGGACGCCCAGCACTGACTCTTGTCCGAGTCGCACCCAGCCACCTGCCTGGTTTGTGGTTAATACACTCCGCCGTGAGATATGTGGCATCGTTACGTCTCATTGGTGCATCATTCCTTCACAGATATCTAGCGCGGTGGATTCATCCAACCATTTGCCCTGGCAATCCTGGGGCATTCCGCGTCGCTCCGAGCCGCGGCTGCAGTGACCAAGGCGAGGAGATATATTAGGCTTTTGGACTTTTCCTTCCCCACCGAGCCATCTGGATTTCCTTATATTTGCTTGACCGCCTTCGCTGCCAATGAGGTTTCGCCCTGTGGCCATGATCCTTCAGCCCTTTATCCAAACCTGGGGCATGATGCTGGGATCTCACATCCTCGTTCGGGCCCACAGCCTCCTATATTTACAACCAATCTGGTTTGAATTATAACAACGCTTCCAGACGGGCAGCACAGCGCTCCCCAAACAATGGTATTCATCATCATTGTTGTGACTAACTGGCGCCCCTAAACATAATTAGGTGCGGCGCCAGAAGAACGACACATTCCGTATCTCGATCACCGCCTTTGCGAATCAGGATCATGAGCTACAGCCAACGTTTTACCAATGTTGTGATGCAGACAACGGCACTAAACGATTCGGGCCGCCGGGTTTATTCCGCCATGGTTGTATCTGGTCCGTTTTTCTCATAATGGAGCGCTGACACCAGATTCGCCATTGTAAATGGGTTAGACCATGGTCCATGTCCGTATGTGGGTGTCCTGCGGGCTGATTTTGACGTCCTGCATGAAGTCCTATGGGTTTCTTTCTAGACCTCAGTTCTCACCTCTGAATGCTAAATCTGAAGCGCTGGTTGCAGTTCAGAACACCCACACCAAGTGTCAAGCCCTGCTATCGGGCTGAGTCATAAAGTGCCCGGAGCATTTATGAGCCCGCCTACCCGCCGGAGCCGGGAAACATTTGCTCACCGTCTGTTGAAATATCTTTCATTATATATCAAGTATGTCACCACGAATCTACCCCGCTCCGTGGCGCGACCGCCAAGTTATCTCGAGTGAGAGCGCTTCAGCGACGACTTCACAAATGGGAGCAATTTATTGATTGATCAGCCACTCGACCCTCTCCAGCACATTCGACATCATCGGTCGCTTCTCCGGGTCCCCATCCATGAGCGCCCCAGCGATCTGAAGCAATGCGTCTCGGCGCGCCGATGGCCGACAGCAACCACACAGCTTATACAGTGTCTTCCCACAGGACCACAGATCGGCGCGAAGCGCACTGTACTGGCTACGATCATCCTTGGCCTCGGGAAGATATCTAGCAACGCCATTAACACCACATAACATGGTATTCACACCCTGGATGCGAACGGATTTGCCAAAGTCAATGATGAAGAGACGCTCTCCTTCTGGGGGAATCAGGATGTTCTTCGGCTTCAGGCCCAGGTGCGCCACCCCGTGTCGATGCATGAAATCGACCGCCTCGAACAGCTGTCTGGCCAGGGACCACAGCCGCGCATCGACATTCCTCACATCTGTGAGCCAGCTTCCCACCGAGGGCATCAGGATGAGGTGGCCTCCGCGGACGGGCCAGCATCGGGCACCAGGGATCGTGTGGTTCTGAGGGGAATCAATCTGCGAGAGATATTGGAGGATCGGGATCTCCTCCTGCCCATCCCGCACGAATTTGAGGAATCCAGCCTTGAAATGGTCGGTCACGTTCGACACAGCGGCGACCAGCGGATGCTGGAAAGTGCATTTATCAGAGGCGTATTCGTCAATGTCGGATCGCGACAAGTTCTGTAGATACACACACTATCCAGGGTGAAGTCGATTCTGTAATCCATCTCCTTCATAATCGCTTGAACATCGTCCGCATCAAAGACGCCAACATCTTCATCAGCGTGGCCACCTGACGCTTGGGCGTATGGTCTCTTCTCTCGAGCGAGGTGAGTATCAGGAGCGGCAGGCGGCGCGTTTCTAGGATGTACAGCAACAATGTGCAAGCTCTCATCATCCAGAGGTGGTCCAGAAGGATATATCTTGCATAGTGTATCCATGGGTTGGAGGGGTGCCTCGGGCATGGCATTCAGGATCGTGCGCTGGAATTCATCGAGAGCGAGCCCTCCATACCCAGACAGGTCGACCTTGAAAGTGTCAGATGGTCACATCCAGCCGTGGTCGAATCACTCACTTTGAACAGTTTGAGCCGATTCGCGTCGACGGGGCCCAAAGAATGCTTCGTCTCTTCCATGACCAATTTTTTGAGGGCATCGACATTTTCGCTCTGTGGAATCCGGATGGTGAATACATCCTCGGGGTCGTCGCCAGAAAGCAAGCAGTTGAGTCTGATCGTTTGTGGTGCTGAAGACATCAAGGAGAGTGGACAAGCAACAGACGGTGCTGTTCTAGCGTGTTCAGGGCCGAATGCCACTTTTGGTCACCCACTGATCCACGGTCATCGGCCCAGGTGGGGGGGGGTTCACCAACACTTGGCTCAAATCGGCGATCCCTGCGGACCCTGCCAAATTTAAATCGCTACAGAATCGCAATTAGTTCGAGAAACAAAATGCGTTTGACACAATTTGAGTAAATCTTTGGTGTGAAATTGTTTAGATTGGAAGTCTGATATTCGCATCCACATTCGTGCCGTCATTGCTTGAAGTGAGATTATCAGTGCCATTCATGATCGGTGCCCAGAATCAGCACCCACACACCACTCTTTGACTACCTGAACCTCCTGTCACTGCTCACCACGATATTGTCACTAGAACCCCTACAGCCGTTTTCGCAGATCTTGTGGTGGTTTGATCGCGAGGATGGATACGGAGGAAGGGCGAGTGAGGGCAATGACTACGGCAAAGCCATGACAGAGGCGGAGCCTGGTGACCACGATGGAACGCTGGGCCGAATGTCGACTGCAGTGATTACTCGTTATAGTTTTATCATTTATATTTCATGCTTTCCTGTACCTTGGACACCATCGGTCGCTTCGCTGGGTTTTCACTCATGAGCTCCGTAGCAATCCATCACGAGCCCCGGATTCGGACCAGCAGATATCGCGCAGCTCGGAAAGTATCTTCCCACAGGACCACAGATCAGCACGGACTGCGCTGAACAGGCCATGGTCAGCCCCAACTTCGGGAGGGGGTATATTCGGGAATGCCGACGACACCACGTATCCTGGTGTTCACCCCCTTGATGCGAACAGATGCGTGAAAGTCGATGATCGAGACAAGGCCCCCGTCCGGAGGAATCAGGACGTCATTGTTTTCTGGCTTCAGGTCCAAGTGCGCCACTCCGCGCTGATGCATGACATTTCTGGCGTCTGTGAGGCAATTTCCGCCCGAAGGCGTCAAGACGACTCGGCCTCTGCGGACGGCCAGAACCGGAGGTCAGAGATCGTGTGGTTCTGAGGGGAATCGATCTTTAAAAGGCGTTGAAGGATCGAAATCTCTTTTCGTCCGTCTCGTATGAATTTGAGGAATCCAGCATCTGAAAACCGCCAGTCATATTCGCCACGGAGGCGGGCAGCGGATGACGCTGGGGTGGGCACTTGTCAATGTCAAATTGTCACAAGTTTTGATGATACGCACCTCAGCCAAGTAATCCATTTCCTTATAAATCATGCAGTCTATCCACGGGGTGTAGGCATGCCTTGAGCATTGCATTCAGGATCTTGCCCTCGAAATCGCTGAGAGCAAGTCCTCCGTACCCAGACAGGTCGACCTTGAAAATATCAGGTAGTCACATCCAACCGTGGACGTGGAGTCCAATCACCTACTTCAGTTTGAGCTTATTGTCATCAACGTCGCCCAAAGTGCCTCGTCTCTTCTTTGACCAGTTTTTCGAGGGCATAGACATTCTCATTCTGTGGAGTTTCGATGGTGGGTGCATTCTCGGGATCATCGCCGAAAAGCCGCACACAGTTTATCTGGATCATTTGTGGTACTTATCAAAGACATCGAGGGGACTGGATGAACAAGCTTGGAACAGCGTGTCTGCTGCCATTTTTGGTCACCCACGCGAGCCACAGACTGCACAGTCATCGGTGAGGTAGGCTTGAATTGTAATTGTCCAGAGCATTGTGACCAAACACTTCCGAATGAGGTTCACCCAGTAGGCAGGTGGTGTTGTCCACTGCGACACCGTCTGCCCAAAAGTCGTCCGATATCTGCATCTATGATTCCATATTCATGGTGCTTGGTTGAATTTTAACGCCCTCGGTTTGAGCTGGCTGTTCCCACGCCATTCTTGGATGTTCGGGTCACCACACTCGTGCGAGAGGCAAGGGCAGATAGTCGTCCAAAGATTTTGGCGGAATAACACAACCAAAATATGGATAATCCGCCCGTTAGGTGTATCCTATTACTGCTAGTTATTATCATATATGTCACCACTAAGTCATACGCCTCGCACCGCATCTTGGGTGAGCGCTTGAGCAAGGAACCCACAAATGGGGACAATCTATTGATTGATCAGCCACTCGACCCTCTCCAGCACATTTGACATCATTGGTCGCTTCTCCGGGTCCTGATCCATGAGCGCCCTAGCAATCTGAAGCAATGCGTCGCGGCGCATCGACGATCGACAGCGACCGCACAGCTTGGACAGTGTCTTCCCACAGGACCACAGATCGGCGCGAAGCGCACTGTACTGGCCATGATTAGCCCTGGCCTCGGGGGGAAGGTATTTAGGAGCGCCGAGGAAGCAATTCAACATGGTGTCCACACCCTGGATACGAATGGACTTGCCAAAGTCGATGATGGAGAGACGCCCCCCGTCTGGGGGAATCAGGACGTTCTTCGGCTTCAGGCCCAGGTGCGCCACCCCGTGTTGATGCATGAAATCGACGGCCTCGAACAGCTGTCTGGCCAGGGACCACAGCCGCGCATCGACATTCCTCACATCTGTGAGCCAGCTGCCCACCGAGGGCATCAGGATGAGGTGGCCTCCGCGGACGGGCCAGCATCGGGCGCCAGGTATCGTATGGTTCTGGAGGGAATCGATCCCCGAGAGATATTGGAGAATCGGGATCTCCTCCCGCTCATCTTTAACGAATTTGAGGAATCCAGCCTTGAAATGGTCGGTCACATTTGATAC
>QGOG01002581.1:0-48554 GCA_003313185.1 Collybia sp. MG36 | reverse complement strand
AGAAGGATAAAGCGTCCGGGACAACCACGTGGACGAGCACCCTGCGACGGAAGCATGCTACTATCACAAAACACCACTTTATAAAAGACAGCACTTTATAAATTGAGGTTTCCACATCAAATCTCAAACATTTCCCTTCAAAATTGTGCTATTGGAATCTGCTATATGTATACCACACTACTGCCTGTTCAGATTTTACATATGTTGTTTCGATGTTGAAGCAAATGCTGCTGAATGTGAGAATTTTCGCATTTTTGCTCAATGTTGCGCACAGCAGTCAAGATTTGCCATAAAAATGCGATTCCTCCAAGTTGG
The DNA here is from genome assembly GCA_003313185.1 of Collybia sp. MG36. Taxonomy (NCBI): domain Eukaryota; kingdom Fungi; phylum Basidiomycota; class Agaricomycetes; order Agaricales; family Clitocybaceae; genus Collybia; species Collybia sp. MG36. The sequence goes on along the minus strand of QGOG01002581.1, from coordinate 48,239 downwards.
TGATTCCTCCATCATCCCAGAAACTATATATATTTTTTCCGAAGCACTCAATAGAGAATTGCGCTCCACGGCAGCGTCGCTCATGAGAGCCTTTGAAAGCGTTACATTTGCCAACATACTACCATATTTGGGCGGTTTTCAAGCGCCGCTGGACTGATCTGATTACGTTGGTGACCAACATTCACACGGGTGCTCATCGGACTCTCATTTTTGGCTGTGACCCCACCGTTACATACCTCGGAGAATTCTATAAAGTGATGTCCCAAAAACCGGGAGTCTTCCGCTGGTGCTACCACTGAGCGGATTTGGTTTCTGACTTGATAGAATTTGAGCTAGGATGGTAGGCTATGTTTTCCAAAAAAAACTGGAGAATTATCTCAAGTAGCTGTGGAGCAATACTCGGTTCTTTCCAAATTTTATAAAGTGGTGTTTTGTGATAGTATTGGGAGCCGGATATACGTCGAGGGCTCCTTTAGGTTGCCTTTCCTAGACTACCGCGCCATCATGACTTGAAACCCACTGGAAGCCACCACGTACGGCGACGAAGGAGAAACTGAGGACTCGGGCCGATTGGCAGGACATATGATCGCAGCTTCTCGCCCAGCGCGAGTGAAATTATAGTACTAAGGTGGGTATTCCCATTTCTCATAGGACATTACACCAGCGCGGAACTAGGTTTTTGAGCCTGATGGCCCTGATCTCATGGTCATAGTAGCATGCGTTGCACAGACGGCCCGCCCACAGAAGCCTTGTTTGAAGTGGTGCTCGAGGAGAGACCCGTATGGTGGGCCGAAGGAGTGCTACCCAGGCCTGGAACACTGCTGAGATTGATCATACTGCATCAATTTATACGGCCCCTTAGCTCAGTGGATTAGAGCATGTGATTCCAGCTTGGGTATCTCCACAAGGTCATCCGTTCGACTCGGGTAGGGGTCATTTTTTGGTCCATAAGTATGAGTGCGAGCGCCCGAGCCTATCAAAAACGAGACTTCAATTGCTAATCTCAGGGCGTAAATACAGCAGACACGATATAAGTACGAAGCAGCGGGTCAAAAAGCTTGTAAGTATAACGGTTGGCCAAAAGTCTGCATCACGGCTGACATGAGCACCTAATTCTGTCAACAGCCAAAGAAATATATGAATTCTTGCAGCATAGGTCAAAAATCAAGGGAATCTGGATTATAGCAGTAGAGCTAGTCTCGTTCTCGAGTAGGATCTTTTGGTTTGAATGTGTTGAATATGAATAAAAATCATGAAGCCGAAAGCACATCATCTGAGAGCTATGTGCACACCAATGATGAGTACTCGATGAGTGACGATTTGAGAGATCAGTGGTCAAAGTAGGCTATGACCAAGATTATGTTCTAAACTCGTACATGTCATGTGAGCCCGAGAGCGTGGCTGCGAGCTCCGAACTTGATCACTTTCAGTACGACACTGAGGCTTATGCATTGGGGAACTACTCTCGTGCACATGTCAGATAAGTTGCAGTTTGAGGACGAGCACGGATGCTAGGACTAAATGGTGGTAGGGGTCTCCATCCATGGGGTACCGCAGGCGGTTGGAGATGTAACAGTCAATATAACAGGGTATCATAGTTATGTGGATAGGGCAGTCAGTAAGCGTAGGCGGTACCGTTTTGATCATCGACTCCTGAACGATGGTGATTGATCCATTTCCTCGCTCTCCCCATCGTCATTCAGCCTGGATGCCACTGTCATAAACCTTCAGGTCGCTTGATTAGTGCAGCTATAAATCGCTTGCAGGACAAATCATACTTTGCCGCGTCGAGACCGGCGAATGTCTTCATTGCGCGCAAGTCCACCTGAAACTGCTCACAGAGATCGGCAGTTTGAGAAATTTCCCTCGACATGCGGCCAAGGCTGCCTGCAAGCTGAACGTAGAGTCTATCTTTAGCCTGAGTTGCATTTGTGGGTGCGGCAAGGTGGGTGTCGTGCATCAAGGTTGAGTCGAAGGCAACGGCCTGTGGGATAAACAACGAGAAACAATCATCCTGACATAGATCAACTAAGTATCATAAATCCTCGGTAAGAGAGGGGCCAATCTTTGATGTCTGGACTCTAGTACTCAAATTGTCCAATAACCTTCTGCATTGTGGAGCTGATTGTGCGCGGCCATGAGCGCATGGATTCACCACAATGCGAGGTTTGATCCACCTCCCGTTTGATTGGCTAAAGACGCTTCCCTAACCATTCAAGGACCCACTTTTGATGGCTGCAGGTCTTGCCGGACTATTATTCTCCTTTCTCTCATCGGCACCACTGAAAGCCTGGTAGAGTATGTCCATTTTTTTGATTCACGTCAAAGGGGGTTTCAAAATCTAAGCCTACTGATGAGCACTTTTAGAATCCAAGGGTGCCGCTAGGTTATTATTATCTGTAGATATCACATTGTGGTGGTATAGTATCAGGAAGAGACTGGTTGAGTGGTTGGTCTAAGTGTATGTACGGAGAGAGCGGATTTCCCAATATGCCTTCAAAAATGCTTCAGGGTGGTTATCAACGACTGGAAAATAATGTAAGCATATATTCATTTGCTCAATGAAAGATCATACAATCTGGACAGGATGGAACATCAGTCGATGCAGCGCAGCTTGATGCGTAATCATTCCCAGCCCAATCTCCCTAAAGGCATGAAAGGGTGAGAATGAGCCTGCGTTGTGGACACATACGCACACAAAATGTAGTGTCAAAGATTATTTGATGGGCATCGAAGTAAGTATCGTGGGGGCAGGTGTCACCGGGGAAATTTGCCTCTGGGGGGCCCCACGAGGCCGCCGGGGAAATAACACGCGCACCTGCGGATACAGATTGGGGGACAGTCGGGTCGTTCCTTGGCCAGAACCAGACATTGATACCCTGTGTCCGCGACTTCTGCATGACGAACCACCCACCCCCACGCGCATTAAAGCTAGATCCGAAGGAGTTAGGTTTGCTGAAAGAGGAACCACACCCCTGGTTATAGTTGACCGAGGTGTCGCAGTTCTCTGACATGCATCGGCTTGGATGCGGATCATGAGCAACATAATATAATCAACACAGGAACAAGTACCCTGTTTGCTGGCGAGAAGAGCTCAGAGTGCAGCCCGGGGTCGTGTGAAGGGATGCGCGATTCGAGGTGGCGGTGTTGACACCTGCCAGTAGGCAAAGGTAGGCACCAGAAATACATGCTTTTGAAAAGAATGATACCTTCGATGATATCAATTTCGCCCCCGTGCGGCCACGGACCTGCTTGGCTCAGCGTCCACCATGCTGGCCAGGTGGCGCAACCCTCGGGCATATGAATCAGGTCAAGGACGAGGACGGCCTCATTATATGCATTATTGGAGGTAATGCGGATACTGTCTCGTCCTCGGGCGCCAGGCTGGACTACCTGATATGCATCAGCACGCATTATAAAGTTCCCAGTGGGTGAGACTAAATGAGGCGGGTACGTTAATTAGGACCCCATAGGACGACGAGAATCACCTGAGGAGAGGTTGGTGTTTCTGGCAGTGGCTTGATCAACATAATTGACGCGTCCGTGGGTGGGATCGTCAAACGTCTCCCACTTGAACGCGCGAAAAAAGGAGTCTCCAACAAGCTCGTCCTGACAAAAGTAAGAGTCGTGTGCAAGGACGGCGGTGATGAGGACGAGCCCGATTATGAAGCGGAAAGTGAACATTAGATATGTGGTATGTATAAACGAATGTGGTGTTGAAAAGTGGAGACCAAAACTGGTAACGTATAGTGCTTGCATCTATAATACTCAGGGTCAATTACATAATTATAAACTGGTTCATATACTACTATACCCACTATGCACAACTTTCACCTCCCCGTCTTATTTATTATTCTCCTAGCCGCATCAACTACTGACTCTCGCGTCCCACTAGGAGCCAGATCTCCCCACTTTAATCGGTTCATCCGGGGTACATCGTTATTTGACCCGCTCTATGCGGTGGGTGGTGGCCTTCGAGTCCTTTCAAATATGTACATATACTCACTCGCCTTTTCAACAGCATCGAGAACTTCAAAGCATCTTCAGCAAGTACCAGCATGCTACAGAATTGCTGCAGGGCATCGGCCTTTCGTCCAACCAAACTATACCTGATGATCTATTGACGCCACAGTCGCAAGGCCTCTCCCTCGATGCTGCCCCCGATGCACCTGAGAAACCTTTCATTCCGCCTATTTGGATTGCACCCGGGACAAGCATCATGCCGTTGAGAGACTTCATCTCCGGGGATCAGGATATCCTCTACTATGGTCCAATAAATATCGGAACGCCCGCGCACGCTCTCACCGTCGATTTTGACACCGGCTCAGCCGACCTATGGGTCCCTGTCGACTGCGCAAGCTGCACCAACACGCACTTCGCGGCGGGTAAGAGTTCAACATATCGCAATACAGGCCGCAAGTCTGCTGTCATCTACGTGCGTTTTTCTTACTCCCCTAACTTTCCCCTTCCTAACATTATGTAGGGGTCTGGGGCCGTGTCGGGCACTCTAGCTGTGGACGTGGTGTCCATTGCGGGCCTTTCGGTGGAGAAGCAATCATTCATCGCTGTCAATACAGAATCAGACGACTTCATGGGAAACCCGGCCGATGGTCTCATCGGTATGGCGTTCGGAACCATTTCCCAGTCGGGGCAGTCCACCTTTTTCGAAAATCTGATCAGGGAAAGAAAAGTGGCCGCCCCCATGTTCTCCGTTCACTTGGCGAGAAACAGCGAGACGGGCTCCGAGGTCGATTTCGCATCCACCTGGTCTATTATTAGTATTCACGCTGTGTTGCAGGTTTGCCTAGGCTGTCATGATCCATCAAAGACAACGGGCATGATTTCCTGGGTCTCCGTAAAGTCCAAGGTTGGTTCGCCATACTCCGAGTCTGCTGTTACGAAATGTGCTGTCTAGACTTACTGGTCCGTGGCAATGGACGCCATCGTTATTGATAAAGTCTCTGTGTTGCCAACGGATCTGATAGCGGTGTGTGGCTTTTCTTGGTCCTTGATTTTGACCTGCATTATTGACAGGCCATCGACACGGGTACAACATTCATCTACGTTCCAGACGAGGTGGCCCAACGATTCTACGAGATGGTGAGCACCCCTGGGGATCTTTGTGAATGTTTCCAACGGATATCAGATTCCTGGTACACGACCGGCAAGCCAGTATGGTTCTGGGTTCTATACCTACCCCTGCTCGGCGAATCTCGACATTGCGTTCTCATTCAGCGGGAAACGCTTCTCAATTGCCCTAGCTGATTTCAATCTTGGTCAGTTTCATCATGTCGTATCCGAGAAGTGCTCATCATAGGCAACAGGACAAACCGTCGCCGGTTCTGGGTACACTTTTTTTTTTCTCCGTGCGGCGCGAATATACTCAAACCCGATTTGCAGTGATTGCGTGGGCGGTATCATATCCGTCGGTGACCAGTTCCCATCCAACCTGGCAATCATCGGTACGTCGTATCGACATTTAGAGGCTGCATCTGAGCGCACCGATCACCAGGGGATGAGTTCCTTAGATCGTGTGCGTAGGCCTATTTCATGCCGCGTAACATGCTGACATTGTGGCAGGGTACACTACCTATGACTATAGCAACGGCGCGCGGGTCGGATTTTCGCCGAGTATTAATAACCCCATGTGATATTATAGTCACATTTCCTTTCCTTTTGACTTTTTAGGACCCAGTACTTTACGACGCTGCACAATCATATGAGTGTACATTACATATAGGCCTGGCAAGTGCGATAAGTATAGCATCCAGTTTACGGGAACAGGCGTACCTGGCCACCAGATGGCGAAGAGGGCTGCCCGAGCATAGTCAGCGGGCGTCCACGATGCGAGGGAGACGGGGAGGGTGGCAAACATGAGGAAGGCCTCAGAAGATGCGCCGAGCGGGTACAGCACGTAGAAAGTGGTGTAGCGGAGGAATAAAAGTGCATGGGGCTCCTGCCCGAGCAATGTGCATGCGTAGAAAGAGTAGCGAATAACCTCGGTCGCGGACCACGCGAAAACCATGGACGTAAACAATGGATTCGTGCGGACCTGCGGGGTGTCGGCCATTGTGCGGGGAGCTGATTTGCGCACTCACCTCGGGGAAGGGCCCGAGAATACCCCAGACAAGGAAGAGGCGGCTAGAGACCTGCATAGCTGTGGTCGGGAGCGGGCTGCGCACCCAACCGAGGAGGACGTGTAGGACCTCGAGCACGGCGAAGCTCTGCACCACTACGGTCTGCGCGCCGATGCGCTGGTAGGCCGTGCGGCTACCTTGCATGTTAAATATTTGTGCGAGAATATATCCCCATCCGAGTGCGGAGAAAATATTGTACGCTACAAGGTAGAATTTGACGACTGGGGGCGTTGCTGGGACAATGTCAGAGCTCGCCGGAATGGACAACGTTGGCCGTACCTCGTTTTTGGGTGGCCATATTCAAGAAACCGTGAGATTTTTTGGCTCATAAATTTGAATCACACATAAATTTAGCTCGCACAAGTTGGGATCTGTAGATATAGTCTCCACAGACACCGCGCATAAAACTGACAATCGACGTAACGCATTATTTAACAGCCAGCATCGTTGCATTTCGTAACCTCGTGAATGATAGTAATGAAAAGAGTACAGGAGAATGTAGGTGTGCAGTTGCAGTGACGACAGCAAGTAGAGTCCCCATGCAGAGAGAGATGTATCAGAAATAAGTTAAATGGCGAGACGCAGAGTGTGCAGCAACTAAATGAGGGTGGGCGATACGCCACAGCGGCGAGGTACAGTATGCACAGTAAATATAGATATAACATTCCGGATCCGGGTATCACGCCGGACGGGGCGCCCGGTGGGTGGGTATATTAATGGTGATCAATGGGTGGCTGATCAACGCGCGCTATCGAGGATGCCGCGGACGTCGGGGACAGAGGTTAAGTCAGCGAGGAAGGGGATAAGATCAGTCAGCTCCGCGTCGTGCGGATCATTGAACCATGAGGAGACGGGGACGGCGTTGTTTGGATGGAAGATGTACGAGGCGGGTGAGTTGTCCAGAATGATAGTGTCGGCGACGGGTCTCCCAAGTTGAGATAGGTCCTGGTGACGGGTTAAAATGGAGGGTAGGACGCGCACAAAGTCGGTTCACCTTGACATAGTTGCCTTTGTGGCTGAAGCAGCTTTCTCTAAATAGTCTATGTGCTACGACATGATGCATATCAAGCTTGTCGAGTACAGGATCGGCATACTGTGGTCTGGTAAGCGAGGTAGGGAATGGGGGCTATGGGCGTACCTTGCTGAGACTGGCAGTAAAGACGACGATCTCGTATATTTCACCCATCTTTTTGAGGAAATTATCCACACCTGGGCGCTTGAGGACATGGAAGTGATGCCAGTGGTATTCAATCTCGACAGGCACGATAAAGTCTGCCTGCTGGATGGCCTGAAGAACGAGTGAGCCACAACCGGCTGGTGACACCATTCACCCACTTTGAAGCTGCTGTGCACGAGGGTCTCATCGAGGTCGAGAACAAGACATTTGCGGCCAACGTGTTCCGGGGAAATGGGGGGGAGAAGCGGCTTTGGGATACCATCCTGGTGACAGGTAGGTGACATGGCAAGCGAATAAAACGCGGAAACGTACTGGACCGATGGGAATCCCCGAGCCACCGTTGCGCCTCAGACGGTCTTCCTCGGCCTGTTCATCCTCGTGCATGTGGCGATCGTCAATATCATCATCAGTATAGCTTGTACGATCAGAGTCTTCGGAAGAATCATGGGTAAGAGTTCTGGCTATTTGATCGCCTGTCGATCCAGGGGGCTGAACGGCGCCGGAAGTGACATTGATAGTGACATCCGGGGGAAGGAGATGAGTGTTTGGAGGCGGGGGGACAATGACCTCTGAGTCGGTGGGGGATGGAGGAGGGAGTACAGCTGCCTGAGGTGAGGATGACCGATCCGATGGGTCAGGCACCACATCCTGAGAGTGAGGGGAAAGTGTGCCTGTACTCAAGGTGGAGGAATCAGGCTGCGGTACAATGACGAGTTCTCTGAGAGCAATGGGGGGTGGTGGGTCTGATGATTTTGGGGTGGGGTCGTGCACGTCTCTACCCATGACAACGTCCTCGGGGGGACTGACACATGGGACAACTTTGTGTACTACGCGAGACAGGAAAGAGGGTTTTGGACGTGTCGATCTTGTATTCGGTTTGATAATAGAATGGGAGGTGGATGAGGACAATGCGGGGTCCGAAGAGGAAGACTTATTGATACTGCGACGATAGAAGAGGGCGCGCTTGTGGGTTCCGGAGAGGGTTGTGGTAGAGAGGGAGCCCTGCTCTCTATCTGCCTCGTCGACAGAGCGACCTGGGGTGGCTACTGGGGCTAGATAAATTTTCACGAATAAATTTTTAAAAAGCAAGATTTTAATTTTAAAAAAAAGAATTCACCAGCTGGTGTATCATTTTGTTTCGGAGTAGGAAAAAGACGCTGACGGAGGGACTGCCTAGAGGAGGAAGCCTCTGTCGAGGGCATGGGAGACAAAGGGAGAATGGGATGACTGGTGCAAAGTCAAACGAGGAGCATGAGTGTGTTGAATATTTTCCCACGGGTTGTCGGGGTTTGCCGATGGAGTATAAAATGAAGTCAAGTGTGACAGTCACACCTTACTCATCGACTTAGTCATACTCGGCAATCTTGGAAAAGAAAGTCTGCGAAATGCTCTCCTTCCAGAGTTCACCTAATGGCCAGCAACAGCAACAACAACAACAGCAGCAGCAACAGACGCAACAAGCCCAGGACGCAGTACATACCATGCGTCTCCGTGAAGATCCCCCCCCAATAACACCCCCTGCTCCTCGTACCACTCGTAAACGCAAATCGCCCCCAACAGATCAGCCACAACAGCCACCCCCACAACCACAACAACCTATGCAACACGTCCTACCTCCTCCTCATGCCCTTATGCATCCAATGCAAGCTCAGCTTCCACCCGGCTACCCATATGCCCCCACAGACTATACTCCAGGCGGCATCCCCTCAAATCAGACACAGCCCCCTCAGCCAGACCCGCATCAGCAGCACTCTCAATCCCCGCCACCCAATTCGGCAGCAGGAAGAGCCTTGAGCTCCAGCAAGCGGGCAGAACAGAATAGAAAGGCACAACGGGCATTCCGGGAACGCCGGGATCAGTCAGTCATTTTATTCACATACCTCCTCCCCCCTCACCTGATATTCTGTCTCTCGCAGGCATGTTAAAGCCCTCGAGTCCCGCTCTCAACTCCTCGATGCCGCCCTTGCTTCCGCAGACGAAGCCAATCGCCGTTGGGAAGAGTGTCGCGCCCTCGTGGATCAGCTCCGCGTCGAAAACGCTGCGCTCAGAGCAGCACTCAGCCAAGCGCAGTTGTTGCCGCCGGGTGCCACACACCCGAATGCAGCGGTGAACAATAACGGTGCGCACCCGGAAGAGGTCACAAAATCTGACACTTCCGCTGAGCTGAACAATGATTCAGCAGCGCCGGACCCCTCTGTCCAAAAAGAATGATTAATGATCCCTCAAACCACCGGCCCCATGTCCATTCGGGGCTTCCTTTTTCCTGTTCATCGCCCTTCTTTCCGCTGTATTCTCGGCTTTCCAGGACTGAGCTCCGTTGTCTGTTTTTAATCGCAATCAATCCTGTAAATACGTACCTGTGAGGCCAAGACGATGTTAGATGATGGCTGTCCGTATGTTGGAATTGTCGCTCAATCCCACAACCACCTTTTTATGTAAGGCCCAGCTTTGTCAACACCTCATCTTTGTCATCGGTCTCCATTGTCGAGACGAAGAGGCAGCCCGCGAGTCAATGCGATCATGGGTGCAATTCATTTCCTGCAACCGCAGTCGTCGATATGCGAAACATTGGACCTCAGTGGGCGGATGTTGCCATCCTAATCTCACGGGAATGTAGCCATCTTATCGCACATACCGTTGGATATTCCGAGTCCCCGACAATATTCATAACCGTATTCCTAATCTCAGGCCTCAACACCCGGCGTGGTCTTCGTTCCGAGGGCCTACCCCGAGTGTTAGGGCAGCCCTCGATCCACGTCTACGGGCTCATTAGATGGTGGGCGGTGCTTCTCCATCGCAGTCTTCTATTGCTTTTGGTGATGAAACCCACACCGTGTGTTTGCATCCCCCCCTGCTAGACACATTCCAGCCTTTTTGGGGACCTGAATAACATTTGCTGGCTAGTATATATGGGACCTTGTGTGCATGTCCAAGCGTAGATTTTGTGTAAAAATTATGTAAATGGTATATAGGTGGACGCTTGGAGTTGGGCTATGGGTTGGGTTGTGCAGGGGTATGGCCTGCTGGAGAGCCCCCCCCCCCCAAAAAAAAAAAAAGGTCGAAAACTGTTCAGGCATAATGGAAGACCATCACTACTAACTAGTACTCTGCCTACTGATTGTCGATGTGTTCTGGAGACGATGCAAGTGAATTTTAAATAAATTTTGAATGGATGATCCTCAGTATTCTAACAAAAAGCTATTGGATGTGAGGGAATTATGGGTTATGGAGTAGGCTAAAAATTCCCTGCGAACCAAGTCGGTAGCTCGAAAATCTTATGGGATGACGGGAGTATGGGGTACTGAGCCGATGGGTTAGGGGGAGTCGACTGTAGGTAGTGAGGTTGGCGGGCCGGTGGCGGTATATTGTGGGACCAGCTGTTAGATAAGCACCACTCTAAATTGAAAGTTTGTCGTGTTTCTCATCTTGAATGTCTTCGATGCCCAAATGGCAGATTCAATTCTCCCGTGGCTATCCACCTATCTCATTTCAACCGGGGAACAATTCGGCGGTCAACTCTCTAAAATTCCACAAACACTGAGAAGGAAGAAGGTTCAATTGATAGAGGTGCGGTTGCATTAATCACACTAAATCGCGTCGACCTAGCCCGACTTTCGTCAGTTTCTTACATACGGCTCGGAAAATGGGGATGAGTGTATATGGGCAGTGGTTTCTGATAAGATTCACAGCATATCTATACGATTCAACAAGGAGGCTGTGGGAAATTTTACCAAGTGAGCATTGCAGACCAGTGCGAGACGCGCAAATCATGGGAATTCTCCTCTGTTAGATTCAACAGCAAACGGATCACACAACACAAAACAGCTATCATTGTTATCCAACATTTTAGACCGTTTCTCTCCCGTATACCCATCGCCGGTAAATCAACAATGTCCCTCGAGTTCAAGCTCGCGTTAGAGTGTGATGCGTTCTCGATTGTGGGCAGCAGTAATGAAGCTATGTTTGGCAACCCCAAGCCAGTATCCCGCATTCCTGAAATTTCGGCTTGGACAGCAGGCCTGCGCGTAGCGGGTGGGGACGGGTGCGTGTGGCTAGGTAGCGTTGCGCATTGAGCTCAATATCACGCTAGCAACGTTTTGATGCAGCGAAAGAAAGACAGGGACGCGCGGGAAATAAGTGTGGATATGCCTTCAAATCAGCTGCAGCAGATGCAAATTGCCTCTGAGCACCGCAAGCCGACAGCGCGGAAAGTGGCTGCTGCCGATGGCTTGAAGAAACGCACTCCCATGTCCGAGAATCGCGTAGAGAGTCATCTGATGAAATATGGGAATTCTTGGCGGGTGAACTATATTCTAGCCTGTATGTAATGTCACTGAAACGGAACACAGAACGTCTCAAAAGACCCCGTGTTGAAGGACAAGACCGAAAAGGTTGCTTTGGCTCTCAAACACATGGTTAGTAAGTGCTTCTCCTTGGATCCTCTGCAAAGCATTCAAACGCTATGTAGTCGCCGGAGAAGGCATCGCCAAGAGCAGCACCCCGATAAAGCCACAGTCACCCGTACGTGAGACCCCAGCACCGCAACAGTCTCCACACGAGAGTGAGCCATGTCGATGCCCTGCCAAATAAACTCTGATCTTCTGGGACAGGGTTGACGGATGCCGACTCTTCCAGTGGCGATGAGTCGTGTCGGTCTGCTACGCCGATAGAGTGGTCGTCGACCGAACCTCGACAAAATCTCGCTTCTGTCTCACAACCTGACATTACTTCAAATATAAGCAACCCTTGGGATAACCGGACCCCGCCCCCATCATCTTCATCAGCGCCGACCAAGGAACAACCAGAGTCATTGATTAATCCTTCCCCACCACCCTCTTCTCCGGCTCAAGTTCCTGAATCTTCAATTCCCTCCGCTTGCCACCACCGTGTTGTCCGCAGAGTGCCCCGGCCCCGGCCGCCTGCACCACCAAGCCTTGTAGCTGGTGTTTCGGCACGGATCCTAGTTCCTAATTCGGACACTTCTGTAGCCGCATCCCAGTCCCAGTCTCAGCCTCAGCCAAAGGAGAGCTCGCAAGCCATCATTTCCCAGGCAGGAGACCTATTGTATACATCTCTTTCACCATCCCTCCTCCCTAAAGCGAAGAGCGAACCGCTATTGATCTATAATTATGAGGGGGATAGATCATCCCCATGCAATAATCACTCTGCCACCAATTTTACGATGGCCGCAATTAACGGAGATGATATCGGTATCCGGAAAAAAACAAACGGCATGAACCCCACCCAAGTGATGGCATCGATGTCAAACGAACAAGAGGACAACCACTTGGAAGCCTCTGTTCTACAAGGGCTGCCTGGGTTACAACCTGCGGCGCTCGAAGAGGACGACGCGCAGACCCTTATACTTTTGACTGGTTTCCCAATACATCCCACTCACATTGCCTTCCGCGGAGACGAGCCTGGACCCTCGCCATCGCCCATCGATGAAAATGGCCCGTCAGTGGGAATTCAAGCTGTGTCCATGTCCCGTCGCGTCACCCCTGCGGACCTGGGCAATGGGGTCCAACAATCTATGAATGAGACACATGGTTCAAGGCCTGGCATAGTGGAGCACGATCCCATTGCTTGGGCCGCCCCAACGTTTTCGAGAGAGCCGAATGTGCGAAGAGCGTCAAAATCTCCGTCAGGGTCTGCCTCGAAGACGGAGGTCACACTTTTTGCTTCAGGACAACAAACAAACACGGAGGACTGTGGGCGAGTGGACAATGATTACCCCATTCTAATGGCACGCGTACTCGACTGCAAGCAGACAGCAGTCTGGGGCCACGACGAAACCTCTCGCGGATTGCCGGAGCGGCCCGGAATCAATCCTGCCTGCGAACAAAATGCAAGTGCTGCTGGCGTAAGAACGCGCGCCATCACCAGCGAAACTTCGAGGAGTCCTGCGCTGATAAAATCGGCGTCCACATCAAACATGCCAAGAAATAAATCTCCCGCGAAAAGCAGCCCTGCATTAAATTGGCAAAATGAGACCTATTGCCTCGCTCGTGATAGCAAACCTCATTCCCCGAAAGGGTTGAACAAAAAGCCTGATACTTCAAGAGTGGAGGGAACGGAACAACAGAAAGCGGTAGTTAGCCGAGAGTCAATGACAAAGAGAGAGGGTTCGAAGACCTACACTGCTCTCCGGGTCAAGCGTACGAGGGTAGTCTCAGATGTCGAGACTGACGTCCCCACTAAACGGCAACGATATGACAGTCCTTCAAAGCCACTCAAAGGAAAATTATCTGGGTTGGAGGTGGCCCATATGGACCATCTACCTCTGAGTGTGGGTGGCCCACCTCGACTTGATTGGATGCAATTACGGGACATTCTATTGCGAACTGGAAGGGACAGGACGCAGGCTGAGAATGGGGTGAACGTTCATTGATCTTCTTTAAACCCACCCATCGATATCAGACCTGTAGTTGATGATTTTACCGAGTAGACTACTTGTGATTGTAATCAATCACCGCTGTATTCAATTCATCACGCCTCGCTGATCGTGGGAAGATGGGCCAAGTCTTTCTCTTCTTCCCAAACTTTTCGGGCCCTGAAAAAAGCCTTTTCCCAGTTATCGACGTCGTCCTGGACGTTGGCCTGGAATTCTATCTGTCCTCATCGTTGTCCGCGACCTAGGGGCTTACCTTTTGACACCACTCACGACACTCGCGACGTCGAGAACTCTTCTTTTTAGCTATCCGTTTTGGTTGGGGACGCTTCTGGGCTGTCCCCTTGTAACACTGTCCACCAGGCGTCCATCTCATAACCCCTTCGCCGCCGAGCCCTCATCCAGTTGCTCCCCAAAACATTCCAGGAGGGACTCTATCCTTCTCCTCATGAGCATCTCCATCGGCGGGTTAGGTCTTGTGTCTCTCCGCAACCCTTTCGCGGAGCTGTTTGGCACGATCTTGGGCAAGAGCGATATCAAATCCATATTCTGTGTTGTCGTCTTCTTCATTGTATCCCTCGTCCTCGGTCAGTTTGAACCCACATATGACTTGCGTCAAATTCTTGCACCGCATCTCGCTCACGCTTCATCCACAGCTTATCTCACTAATCCTTCTGAGAATTCATTTCGCACATATCTCACCGAACAGTCTTTCCGCCAGCATCTCAGCCGACTCGACGATGTAGTAGATGAGGATCTCGCCACTCGAACTCACCCACGCTCATCACTGCAATACGTAGCTGCCTCTGGATTTTCCTTCCCCGTCGGCCACTCGTCACCCTTTCACTTTGCCAATCGTGCATCGGTTTCGCTCCGCACTCCGAAACACGTGTTTCATAGTTTTGGTATCCTCACGATCGCGGCCATCGTTCCAATCGCGAAATCACGTAGCAACGACGATCGTGACGGTTATATGATTTCGGATTCATGGTTTATTGGTGCCTTTGGAAGATGGTGGAGGGGTGGCATTATTGAAGATTGGTATCAGGATGTTGTTGCTAGCTCGAAGGATGAAGAGAGTTGGAGTTCTGGTATACTTGGTATGAAGAGCTTGGATATGCTTCATGATTATAGTAGCGGTATGTTCCATCGATTTCAACCGTAATCGAGATAATCCTCATGACAGTGCGCAAAGGGCTCCCCTTCTCAGCCAAGAATATTCCGTCGTCACTTTACGCTAAAGGATCACCTCCCAGGCTCAGGAATCGAGACAGAGTAGTACAAAAGCCCAGTGTTCTCCCCTCGCGAAGTACAACACCTCCGCCACTGCCCAAGTCTGCTTCTTTGCCGCTTCATACAACTCGGCCTTCCCATCTACTGCATGATCACATTGCTGTACCACCTGCCCCACTTTTGCAACCGACTCATTCCCAAGTATGCCCAAGCATCGAGCCGATCCTCACAGGATCACCTGCGATAATTCGATCGCCATCAGCTCTCTTTGACCAATCGCCTGTAATTGCAGAGATTCTCCATCAAATTTCTCTTTCCAAAACATCCACAGTTGATCTCCGCACTCAGCTCACCGACTTTCAACTTGCTGCCTCTCAGTCGCGCACAGCACTCCAAACCGAGCTGGAGGCACATCGGGAACGGAAGCGCCAGGAGGATACAAGCAGACTTGAGCTGAAGACGCGCACCAAAGCTCTGGAAGACTCTCGCCGAATCGCTGAAAGTTCAAAGCGGGATGCAGAGAAAAAACTCAAGGTCGCTCAGAATGCCCGGGATGGTGCTAGCCAAAGAATGCATCATTTGGGTAATGAAATCGCTCTCTTGCAACAGCGCCTCCTGGACGATGAAGTTTTTATCCACCAGAGCCAGGCGTCAGTGTCTGAAGCATCCCAAGAGATGTCAAAGGATCTCGAACTCAAGCGACGCGAGATCAAGGTCGCTGAGGATGTTATTGTTGCACTCAACCTCCGGGCAAGGGAACTCGAGGAAAGTATCTCCGAGGAGAAGAAACAACTCAGGGAAATGCGGGAACGCGCAGAAGCCCGAAAACAAGAGCAGATCATCTACATTTTGCATCATCAGGGTCCTTTGAATCATTGGGACCCCTCATATGATTCACCAAATCCCGTCAAGGAGGTGTCGGGGGATCAAGGCAGCTCCGCAGACATTAGTCACAACGCCTACTCTGTTTTCACACGGGAGCATTTACCGCCAATCGCCACCGATATCCCAGCCCGCATGTCGACCAGCCATAGTGCCATGGTTACGAGGTCTTCCCAATCCTCAAAGACATTCCCGATTTTTGAAGATGGTCTTGGACATTCACCCCCGCCCAAGTTTTCGCCGTTTGGTGATAGCGATGTATCCTTAGTTCGGACCTCACCCACAGGATCATCCCTCATTCCCTCAAGTCTCATCACATCTCTTGATGGTGTCGACGGTTTATCCAGATCTTTCCAATCGGAGAACGATGCATTCATGGATAAGGAGTGGCGAACCAACATTCATCCATCTTCTGTTATCAATCATCAATACTCTGGGTTTCCCACCCTAAGCTCCTCACCAGTCTCTCTTCATGGACCCAATTCACACGACCATGACCCTTTTGAGGTTCGTCGGTTACGGGGGCATGACGGCCGTCACAACCTTCTTGGTATTGATAATTCCGTGGATACGCACTTTTCCTGGCTACATCGTACACATTCAGATCCAAATCCCAGCTCTCTTGATGTTGAAGAACCCCCGGCGCTCCCACTAGCGGTTCAGAAGGGTGGGCCACGCAGATGGTTCTCAGCCAAGGAAAAACCAAGGAAGGGACTCAATCCCGATGCTAAGGTCTTCAGCCTTTCCAGAAAGTCCCTCCCGGCAGCACGCAAGGGTGTTGGACCAATATCCGCGTATGACGCCTTGAATCCCAATGGTTTAGGCTCAACGGACAATACATCGGCAACTTCAGCAAGCAGTTCCCTTCTTCGTGCGTTTGCCCCTTCGCCTGCAGAGCGGGAGGCGCTTCAACGTGCCCTCGGAGGATCATCAAACACCAGCTTCGAACGTCTGCCTAGCCTCAGCGATGTTGGTAGTATCCCATCGTCACCATCACACACCCACGCCCACCCCGTCGTACATATCCCCCAGCACGCCGCACAAGAGATGGGGAAGGTTCTACCGTCGTGGTTGCAGTCGTTGCCGAAGATCCGTAAACCTAATTTCAGTCCTTGGGACGATGACGAGTCCATGGTGGGGGAGAATGGTAGCTCGAAAGAGCACAGAGTCCACATCAAAGGCTGAGTGGGGGGTTTCATGTCTTCTGATCTAGAAAGCCAAGAGAGCAATTTTTGAACATGTGTGTATTAAAGATCCGAGGTGGGGGGTTGAAGTGAGGGGCAAGCAATCAGCTTTTGAAGTCTATTATAACAATCTAACAGAATTCACAATCAAATCTGGTCATATCCGTTACCAGACATTTTCAGCTCGTGATACCAATTTTAAATTCTTATGCCCCCAGGCAGGACATTCTCAGCATCCTAAGTATACCCCCCCTTCTACCAGGAACACTGATGCGAGGATGTGGGAAGGCTCATGAGTATGATGAAAACAATGCATACTTCGTACATTAGCCAAGAATTGGTGGGTACTAGTCATTGCTTGTGGGGTATATTGAAGCGGATGGCCGTGATGTATACCAAAGAAACGAGCCAAAGGAAGAGGAGGGAGTGTGAGGGATGAATGGTTTGCGCCAGATAGCAGTACAGTCGGGTGTAGATAGCAGGCGAGCAACGGACTCGTATACCAGTGCTTAACATCATCGAGCACCATCAAGCACGCCCCGTACATCGTCCACAGTCCCTAGATCAGCTAGAAATGGGACAAGATCTGTCAATTCCGTATCGTGTGGGTCGTTGAACCAAGAGGAAACGGGAACGGCATTGTTCGGGTGGAAAATATATGACGCGGGAGAGTTGTCCAAAATAATGGTGTCTGCTATAGGGCGGCCAAGTTGTGAAAGATCCTGAGAAAACAAGCAGGTGAGCACAAGATAACGAAAGCTGGAATGGTTTTTTTTTACCTTGACATAATTTCCCTTGTGATTGTAACAGCTTTCCCGAAATAAACGATGGGATACCACCTGGTGGACATCTAATTTATCTAACACAGGATCGGCATACTAAGGTCACGGATGGTGAGGCAAAGGAGGTGATTGGAAGAAATATACTCACTTTACTCAAACTGGCAGTAAAGACCACGACTTCATAGATTTCACCCATCTTTTTCAAGAAATTGTCGACGCCAGGGCGCTTGATCACATAAACGTTGTGCCAGTGATACTCAATCTCAACTGGTACCACATAGTCGGCTTGTTGAATGGACTGATGATAGAATGAGCGGAATGGTGTAACAAAGCTGAATAGTCTGCATACCTTGAAACTACTGTGAACTAGTGTCTCATCAAGGTCCAGTATGAGACATTTACGACCAGCGTGCTGAGGGGAAATTGGGGGAAGCAATGGCTTTGGAACACCGTCCTGTGGAGAATGAACCAGTTATTGGAATATTTGGAGAAAGGAAGACATGTTTACCGCCCCAATTGGAATGCCGGCACCCCCGTTCAAAATGAGTTTGTCTTCCTCATCCTCAACTTCGTCTATGCCGCTGACATCATCCATTTCCTCGTCTTCACTACAACTTGTCCCCTCGGACTCTTCACCGTCTATAGCTCGTTGGGAAAGAGCGGCAGAATCCCGCGGGTGAGATTTTTCAGATGGTACTATGCTACCAGAAGATCCAGGCGCTTGAACCGCGCCTGACGTTACTCCCTCTGTCTCTGACTTTGGCAGCAATTGTGTTACAGGTGTGGGTGGCACTATAACTCCCGCATTGGTGGTTGCTGTTGTTGCCGGAGGAATATTGAGAGGAGCGAGAGGGACTACGAGAGTATCAGGCTGCTCGATTGGCATGACCTTTTCAGACGTGACCTGGTCACTCGTGCCTTCGAGCTCGGACTGAACAGTGGGTTGTCCAACCGTTTCCATATGTTGCTGGGGAGGCGCGGTTGGTTTTGAGGATGTCAAGACGACCTCGTCGGGTTCAATGGTGTGTGGATGGGGGACGCAAGGGATGAGTTTATGAATGAGTTTCGAGAAAAATGATGGTTTTGAGCTCCGTGTAATGGCTGGGACCTTGTTTTTTCCGGACGGGGTAGTAGGCACAACTTCAGACGCGGGAGCCTGGTTGACATTACGGTGGGACGGACTGGTGCCCGCTTTGACCCCATTTAGCGTGGGGGTCGGGGATGAATCTTCGGGCTTTCCGCTCCCGTTGGATTGTTCCACCCTATGCCCCTCTGCAGATGCTTGAAGTGGTGTTGATGTATTGGCAATACTTTCGTTGGCATTGAAGGACGACGCAGGAGCCTGCCCGCTGCCACCAGTAGCGATATGAGTAATGGTTTTCCGCGGGTCTGTGGGTGTCCCAGCTGACATAGGGCCCTGCTTGAGGTGTTCAACACCATTTTCCTGCGCCACATGGTTGTCTTGTCGCGGAGTGAGTTCATTGACGCCTGGCTCTGATGACTCTGACGGCTTTGACGGAGAGGGCTGCGAGGGCGACGGTGCCGCCGCAGCGATGTCTGTGGTAGATGTCAGAGGAACGGCCATGAGGGGACAAACTGAGCAACAACGGCAGCTTTTTGGGAAACAAAACTAGCAGTCGATGCCAGCCAGAAGCAACGCGTGCAACCCAATTTCATTCTACCTTAATTATATAATACTTTCACACACATACACTCGGAAGGTCTTGGGCAACACATCCAAACACACCTGGGCTCGATCGCGTTGTTGATGTCTATTATTCATGCACACTTGATTTCTACCAGTCATTCACAGCGCCCTCAGTTTCGACAGACATGTTTCCTAGAGGTCCAAGGTTCGAACCCCCGAAGAGTACGGGCCTCACGTATCTTCATACAACTGTATATTAACTCTGTACAAAGTTCCCGATGTACCAGGCCCAAATACTTATCATTTGAACCAAGGTTCGTACGGTGGAAATGATATTGCAAAATACTCATAGAATACTTAGAATCTCAATTTGACGCGTACAAAAAGGGCGCCTTCCTGGAGAAAACGGACAGATTCTCCAAAGAACCAGCATTCAAGGATCCCAGTAAGATTCACACGTTATTCTCGTCTTTACTTCCCCTTAATTCAACTCAAGGACCCGACTTGGATGCGAAGAAAGCCAGCGCAAAGGCCGGTGGCCCCAAATCCTTAGATGGTCCAGACCGCTATGCCTTTCTTCAGCACAGAGTGGAAGATTTGGAAAAAAGTTATCATGACGGTAAGAAAGCTGTAAGCCATTTCTATGATGCTTAGGCCTTCAATAATATCCAAAACTAGCACAAGACAGAGATGGATCATTTGAAGCGCGAATTGGCTCACAGTCAGAAGGAAAATGCCGAACATGCCGAACGTTTCCAGAAATCCAGGAAACACAACGAAATGTTGGACGCACGATTACAAGAGCTCAAGAGGGCAGCCACTGCCGATCAGGCGGAAATCAAGGAACTTGGTTTTAAATTACGGATATCTGAACACGCAAGAGAGGAGCTTTCAGCTAAGCAGACTCAGGCTGCGGAGCTTCGGAAGACTATTCAAGGCTTGGAGTCGAAAAGACGAGATGATCTTAAAGAACGCGACAAAAAAATCGCCGAGTTCGAAAAAAACCTGTCGATTGAGACGCGGAGACGCGAGGCAGTGGAGGTACGACTCAGGGAATCCGAAGAGAATGGCGACAAAAAAGTGGAAGCATCCCACCTAGCAGCAGAAGTGCTTCAAAAGGCAGTAGATGAAGCCCACGCCAAGGCTCAGGAATCCCAGGCTGCACTAACATCTCTTGCGACAAGCACTGCATGTAGGGAAGACGACCTTCTTAGGCAGCTGCAGTATCATCACCAAATGCTGGGCCAAATTGTCCAAGAATACGGTCGGCTAGCCGCAAACACCGTCTCCATTGATTCACACAATTGCTTACAGCATCGGAATGGGATTTTGCATATAAAATCAGCACGGCTTGAACGCAAGCTGGCTAATTCGGAGGGGCAAGTCGCGGAGCTTGCCAACCTAATTCGTCAAATGAAAGATAAGAACGACCACCTGCACCAATTATTACGGGATGCAGAAGAAGTGATTCGCTTCTATTCGACCCTTTTTTCCAACGAAACACCCTCTGATCCCGGGCTACTGGCTGATGCCCTCGCAACCAACTTGGACATAGTTCGTGTCAACATTGCCGATCACCGAAGTTGCCTCCAGAACCTCGATCGATGCAATAGTGATCTCACCAACAAATTCTACCGAATACTTACCCAGGACGTTCTCGCAAGTTATACTGCTAGCGAGCGGGACTTGAATGCAGTAACCATAGCCCTGGATGACGAGGTCGTCAAAACTGCTCAAGCAATGGCTGCCCGTGACGCAATTTCTATTAAACTAGAACAATCAATTAGGCTACATGAGCAACTACATGAGCAATTGAAATCCTCAGCAACAACAGTTGCAGAACTCGAATCAGCTGTCTTGATATTGGAATCTGCCAAATTGGACATGAAACAGCAGGTCGAACAGGCGAAGGCCCATGTAGCATCTACATTACAAAAGGAAAAAGCCGCCACCAGCCGCCTCACCGAAACAATTCGAAAAAATGGAATGGCCGAAGACTCGCTCCGAGCGGAAATCGAACAGTTGGTCATCCAATTCTATCCTCTCCGTCCCATTCTTATATCTCGCTCACAGGTTAATGATCGAATTGGCGAATGCAGAGAGATATCAAGAAGCATATTATAAGCTATCAGATGAAGTAGGGTCATTAATTGCGCGCAACACACTAGCGGAAGCAGAGTCCACGCAGTTGAGTAAATTCAATGCGGAAATTCTGGGGCACAACAATCCTGCCCAAAGGATCATGTATGTGGATCGGATTAGAAATGAGCTTGCAGAAACCAAACAAGTGGATTCCAATTTATTAAATCTAAGCCGCAACACTGAAAGTCAATAAACAGAAACTTGTTCTCCTCGCGCACGAGCACAATACCACGGTGGCCTATAACGACAGTCTCCACCATGAGCTGGAGATGTACAAATCGGTTGCGACACCAGTCGAAGATAGACCGCGAACTAACATGACACGCGTTGGCCGCATTCCGCTCGAGGTGATAGCATATACCGCCAAGGATATATCTGGAGAGGAGACTGGAGAAGCGCGGTAACCACCAGACATAACATTTGGCTGTACGGTATTAATCAATGTATGGATATCTTGTGGATAATATATGGATACATGTAGATAAACGATGAGTCATGGTCCCTGGTGGACTAGGAAAGCAGGGAGGTAGCACACTGGAGCTTGGCGCCGCTGAGATGAGTGTCATGACGACAAAAGGCGGCTCCCGCGACCCGAACGATGAGGTAACTCATACGATTCATGGCGGATATGGTCAGAATACGATTTCCAAGGGGCAGTGGAATCACCGTGAAAACTTTGGACTCGTTGATATTGCGTCTGCCTATCCTTGCGCTTTTTCCACCACAACCTAGAGAAATGGTCGTCGGAACTATGGTGAGGAAGCATTTGCGACACTTACAACCCTGCAATCATAACTCCGAGAAAAGCAACAAACCCCCCCAATCCACCGATGAGTTTGAACTTATTTTTCCCAAGGAAGCCTTCTAGCTTTGTCAGACCTTGAGGGTCTGGATCGACAAACGTTAATTTCCTATTAGGAAGCTCAACCTTGTTGGTGGGGTGCTGGGGGTCATAGCAATATTGTTGAAAACACTGGGAACAGATTGCGGAGCGAGAGATAACAGGGTTTAATTTGTAGCGGGAACGGTCCAACGTCGCACATTGCAAGCAAATGCCCCAATTCGGATCAGCTGTGTTGGCATTAGGCGTGAATCCAGAGATCGTATTCGAGTAGACTTGGTCCAGGAAGAGGGACATGTGCTTTGGCGTGTATGTGAGCTTGAACGTTGGTGTGCTGTTCGTATGATTAACTGACTGAGGATTTGAATTTGGGTTGACTCATACTTAGTGACGGGATCTGCACCGCTTATAGGCGGAGCATTTGGGAGGTATATCACGAGTGGATATTCCGGGGGATTCATAGTCGGATCGCACCCAAAAAAGGTGGGTCGAGCATTAACACCTGCGTCAATGAAGTCTTCCGGCGTTTGTGGAATAGGCGGGAATTGTTGATGTGAAGAACGCAGCAACGTTGATTGCCTTTGAGCCGTGAATATTAGACTCGAACCACTGGCAGGGACCTCACGTCAGAGAAACTCAGCAGGCTCGAGAGATAGGCACATACTTGGGCCAGCCATTGACAGGATCGTTGGCGCTCTCCTCAAGCGTTATAATAACATCGAGGGCCCTTGATCTCACAAAAAGGGGCCCAAATGGCACGTTTTCCTGGTTCGACGATCCATCCAACAATTCCAGCCAAGTGCTGTCAGAATCCTCAAAAGTCTCAGGCTTTAGACCATTAAAAGGGTTTGGCCAGTTTGCAACATCGTCTGCACGAGACCGCACAGCGCTAAGTTGACGAGACAAAACATATAAAAGGCCGTCGCTGTCGCTTTTGGAAAGTTGGGCTATTGTATTGTGCGCAAAATCCAGGATTTGCTAAGACAGAGTATTAGTCAATCTCAAGTGCTGGTGGCCAGAATACAAACGTTGAATAGGCTGGCGCTTGTGCCCATTATGAAACCTGCTTGATCAAAACCAGTCACACAGGCAGAACCATTATCAGGCTTCCCATTTGATAGATGAGTCCCCGCATAAGTCAAATTCATGCCTGCTGAGAGGTTCGGGTCGTAAGAGGCCAGCTCGAGTGGGGTGATCTAAATAGTGATGATCTATGAGTCCCAATACCCTGAGTATAGAATATATATATACCTCGTAAACGATTGGGTTAGCGTCGAGAACTGTGGTGACGTTTGAGCCAACCGGGCGAGAGTTGGCAACAATGATAGGAAATGGCGTCTGGTGTTGTTGATATGCTGGTATGTCTGGTATCTTGGACCAGAGTTGGCCTGCCCCATGGGCGGTGTCATTTGTGAAGAAATCTTTGCGGTTTGTTTGGTTGAGGAAGTGGTAAGAAATCATGCGGGCCCACGGATCCGTCAAACTTGTGTCGCTATGAACCGCTCGAGTCAGTCGTCGTCGAGTGCATTAGACGACGTACATTCCCTTGTAAGCCTTCGCCTCCACGCTCCAGAGAATCGACCCAAAGAAATATTGATTTAATTCACTGAAGATGTCGGTACCATCTGGGGTGACAAATGGGAGGTCGAGGAGCCACCCGTCGCGATCCTGACCGTTACCATAAACGAGATCTTTGATTGTCGGCCAATTGTTGAAGTACAGGGACCCAGTAACCCACGAGCCACCTGAACAAGCCGCCGGGAGTTTGGCGGACAGCTCAATTGGAGTTGTCTTAGCTCACCAGATAAGCCAGACATATAAGTCGCCACTTGTAATAAGCCGCCCGTTCCCGCAGCTTTTGAGGAATCATTTCGGGCGTCTAGTGCATTGAGGGCTCCAGCACCATACAGGGCTGCACGGAGCCCCCCCCCAGGAATCGCAAGTCCAACTTGGGAAAAATGACCCTGAAATGCGGTCAAGTTGTAGCTGAGATGTGCGCCATCACCCAACCATGAGTTCCAGGCATCGGGCAGGACGGTATCGTTCCGTGATTTGATATATTCAACCTCTTGGGGATGTAGTGATTGGTTTTGGGGGGTGAAGACGCGAATCAAGGAAGTTTTCGACAAGTCAGGGCACTCGGTGTTGGTACTTGGTGCATAATCTGTGACCACACCCTGGCCGCCTGCGCGTACAAGAATGACGGAAACAACAAGAAAGAAATATCCTCGACGAGGCATTATGGATCTCATTCGAGGAGACCACAGTGAGAGAGGTTGCTTGAACACGCGAGGCTGTGAATTGATGGTACAGACGGTTGACACGGCCACCCCATCATTTCGGCCTTTGCGGTTTCACTGACAGAATGAATGTGTAATTCTACATAGTGATACATACACTTAATCGGCTCCTGCTTCAAACAAATAGTTGGCTGCCAGTTCTTCATTCTTATCGCAAGCAAAGTAAGCTTCAAGCACATCCTGACGAGAGAAACCAAGCGCCTCCAGCTATAATAATGAGTGAGTTGGCTGGTTGGTTGTTGACTCGTGGTAGATAGTGGCTTACGCGTGCTATTGCGGCGCGTTCCTCCTCAGTCACACTTATCACATGGGCACCAGGTGGCAGGGATTCATTCTCGATTTCAGACGATTCAACGCCGAGGAGGTTCAACAGTGCTTCTGGTTCTTGAGCAATCATTTGGGCAATAAGGGGATTTTGCGCGGCGAGTTGCTGGATCAAGGGTTGGATGAGAGCAGGATTTTGCCGCACATGCTCTCTAAGTTGTTGAATTTGGGGGTTATCACGAAGGGCCGCGAGGTCAAGATGAGGGGCTGCACCCGCTGCACCCGCACCAGCAGCAGTCTGCTGCTGCTGAGCTAACTAATATGATGTTTTACTCTGCTGGAAAGGGCTCAAAGGAAAACCATTGGCTTACTTGAAATAGATTTTGCGGCTGATTAGGTTGTGGTGCTTGGCCGATTTGGGCAGATGGAGCGGACTGAGCAGCAGCAGGTTGTTGCACTGCTACAGGCGTTGTTCTTGGCGGTGCTGCGGCCGCGGGGTCCGCGGCATCAGGAATACCCTGTGTGGGTTCAAAAACGGAAGCGGGACTTAGCGGGTAAGCAATACGCACCATCATCAAGTATTCAACGGCGCGATCGGCATTATTGTAGCTAGCTCTCATGGCTCGGAGCACTTGATCACGCGGAAAACCCATTTCCACTATATTGCCTATAGTCGCTTGCAGGGCTTCGCCTGAAAGGAAAGAACTCGTGTCACCAAACGCTGGTTCGGGGCCGGTAGGCGCAGACGAAGCAGGGGTGACAGAAGTGGCTGTAGTGGATTCAGTTGCTGTAGAGGTAATTGCAGGCGCGGTTGGGGCAGCGAGGGTCGCTTCCGGGAGCGGGGGTGCCGCTGATTGCGGAGCTGGAGTATTTGATGAGGTCGCGATAGGTGAGGGTGTCGGTTTAGGCTTATATCATGGATCAGCCGATGCAAGAGTTATAGCTTGAACAGATTTGAACCTTGGAAGCCATCAGGACAAGGAAATCTTTCTCCTTGATCCCGTACGATTCAACAGACCTATCGTCTGACAATATTTTACCTGGGCGCTTGTGAAGTGGGTTGATATTACATTCTCATATGACTTACCCGAATAGATGATCTTCTGGACCGCAACTGGATATCCTTGTGAATCTTGTATTTTAGTTTTAAGGACGGCGATGGTGTCAGAGCCTTCCACATCAACCTGGATCGTATCATTGAATGGATCATTATTTAAGGTATGCGAATATGAATACCTGAAATACTTTTTGCTGAGTCGTCTTTATGGTGATCTTCATGATGACAGTCGGGAGTAAGAAGCAGACGCGTAAGGATCAGGGTGGCTGTGCTCTTCAAGTCAAGTACATAAGCAAGTACTTTACCCATTATAATAATAATAAAGTATTACAAGCAACTTACCAAGTGCCGAGTAGCCAAAGCACTCTAACATCCTCGTAGGCATCCATCTCCTTATAACAACCAGTCAGTTCATTTATGACCAACACTCTTAATTCAATTATCTTAGTGTATCATAGATCAAGCTTGGTGATACCAGGCTGCTTGCATGGTGGCTGGAGACCAGCGGCACAACTTGACCCCACTCCAACCTTTCTTTGCACGCACGCACCACCACTACCATGACCCAGGAGCAAGGAGACGACTATCTACGACAACTAGCTACTTTTATTCACACGAATGAAAAGAGTTTAGCGGAGGCCGCTCCTCGCCGACGCCGTGCATCACGACCACCGCCCTCGGACACCACCTCTGTATTCAACCCCCTTGGGTGGCTTGGCCTAAACAATGCATCCCAGACATTAACGCCCCCAAAACCTCTCATTCTTGCAATCGATATGCACCATCTCTTCTACGTCCTCATGCGTCTCGAGGCTCTTGGCCTGGATGTCGGCACATTAGACGTCGAGGTCGAGAATCCCTCCCGACCAACCAGCTACATCAATCTATTCTCTGGCCCGGATAAATCAGACACCCTCTCCTTATCTTCTTTTAGGTCATCTTTGTCTGCTGTCTCCAGTCTCTCCCTGGGAGGAGGCTGGTGGGGCCGATCCGAACTCCCAACTCTTGGTTCAGAGCTCAAATTTATATACAGCAGCTTCACAAAATTGCCTGCACTTTCTGTGACTGCTCCCGGACCCAAGGTTATCATTGAGCTGATGAATGACCCTCCCAACACGAATGCCGTCCCACTAGACGCATTCAAAAACCTGCAAAGTCTTGAATGTATAGATATAGACCCGCGTACTCTACTCGGCTGGGATAAGCTGGCGTGCAGCCTCGTCACTTTGAAAATCAAGAAGAGCGGGCTCGAAGATCTCTCGGTCGTCTTCATCGGAGCCGTCATCGACGATGAAGCACGGAGAGAGGGGAGCACCAGCAGGAAACGGAAACGGCGCATCCTATACAGCACCTCAAACCAGTCAGGATTTTACACAACTCGTCTGCCCGATACAGTCCATGAAGATGTTGTCAATGAAAGTGACGAATTACCTCCGTCTAGTTCGCACTCTCCGCCGCCATCTACAACCCTATCTAGCTCGAAGTGGGCATTTCTCAAATACCTTTCCCTCGCCGATAATGCATTGACATTTTTCCCTATTGAATCAATACCATATCTCACATCCCTGACCCACCTTGACCTTTCTTCCAACCTTCTTGTGTCTGTTCCGTCAGGCCTTGGGGCTCTTCATAACCTTCTGTCCCTCAATCTATCGGACAATATGATTGATTCTGTCCTTGGGATTTACCTCAATCTTGGTCAGGTGCTCACCCTCAATATATCTCGCAATCGGCTTGAATCTATATGTGGACTTGAACGATTGCTGGCATTGGAGCGTGTGGACCTCCGCAACAATTTCATCGATGACTGTGCGGAGATAGGAAGGCTGGCAACATTGCCCAATGTGGTAGAGGTTTGGGTGGACGGAAACCCGTTTGTAGAAAACGAGGAAGGCTACCGGGTCATTTGCTTTGATTACTTCTGGAAGGAAGGCAAGAGTATCACTTTGGATGGAACGCCCCCCGGTTTCTACGAGAAACGGAATCTTACCGCGCCCCCGCCGCAACAAATGTCATCATCCCGCCCTTTGTCAACGGCATATTCGCCGCCAGTGGTCGCTGTTGGTCACATCCACCATCACCCATCACCATCGGTCGGTGCCGCAGATAACTCCATCACGTCGTCGCCCTCCCCACAGCTCACGCCTATTACTGCCGCAGGCGTAAGCGGGAAAGCGCGGCGGAAGAAACCCAAGCGGATTGTGGACCTGGATGGAGAGCACAGTGATACAAGTACTCGCGACTATTCTCACTCGAGGATGAAATCAGATGGTTCCAGCCAGATTCAGACGGGGCGGGTCAAGTCAAAGAAGAAGGATCGGGATGATATTCCATTCAAATCACCGGACCATTCGGAAAGTTCTACTGCACTACCCAAGAACGTTGAAGCTATTCCTGAGTCCGTGCTGAACCCTCCTCCACCCTCCTCTTCTGCGGGCAAGTCACCACCCGGAGTCGAAGCACAATTCCACACCATAACCCGGCCATTGAACCGTTCGCGGCATAGCCGGTACCAAACCGAATTCCTCCATCCCTCCTCCGAGTTTTCTGCCTTTGATCTCCTTCCTTTCAATTCGAGACTAGATTCCGTGTCATCTATCGGGCCATCTACATCGATACCCCCCATATCATTGCGAAGGAACCTGGGGTCGGCAACATTTTCCTCCAAATCGGCTTCGCGCCGTGCGCGAGTGAGCGCGTCGGTGTATGAACCCCCGCTAGATTTTATGGAGGATGAGGGCGAGACGGGTGATCAAATAAAGGACAGTGCTGATGCGTACCGGAAGCGGATTGAGGCATTGAAGAAGGATATGGGCGATGGATGGTTAAAAGTATTTAGTCAGAGCCAGATGAAGACCCCCACTAGTACGACATGAATTTGTATTCATATAAGTCATGGATGTAATTATGTCATTGGTGTCCGGGGTCCATGCAATTATTAATCGTGACGTGACTGTCACGGAAGGGTTTATTTCTTTTCAAATTCGAGTCTGATTTCTCGGTCCACACACACATCTTCTTACTTTAGCTCCTTTGCCAGTGGCAGTCATCATCACCTTCACGTCGTTCTTTACCATTTCATAACCGCAAAGTAAAAGAAACATGGGCGCGAATCTATCAAAGGCACTGGGTCTGTCTACCCTCTCAAACTACAACCCTCATCCAATTTTGACGCTTCTTTGCTCCCACCAGGCAAGATTTTTGGGAACAAGGAGATGCGGTTGTTAATGCTAGGTCTGGACGCGGCTGGAAAGACGAGTTGGTTTCAATTCTTTATACAATGCCTAGACGCTAACATAGTCTGGTAGCAATTCTTTACAAACTCAAATTGAACCAATCTGTTACGACCATCCCCACCGGTTTGTCCCTCGTGGTAACACATCATGTGTCTGAAACTTCTTCTACAGTTGGTTTCAATGTCGAAACTGTGACGTACAAGAATGTCAAGTTCAATGTCTGGGATGTTGGCGGTCAAGACAAAATTCGACCTCTATGGCGACACTACTACACCGGCACACAAGGCCTTGTCTTCGTTGTCGACAGCCAAGACCGAGAGCGAATCGACGAAGCCAAACAGGAGCTACACCGAATATTGAGCGACCGGGAAATGAAGGATTGTTTGCTCTTGGTCTTTGCAAATAAACAGGATCTTCCGGGAGGTAAGCGTTGGCGCTAAGGGCTTCTTCCATAACCATGATTATTACTTCTAGCAATGTCGCCTGCCGAGGTGACTGAAAAGCTCGGGCTGCACCGAATGCGGGATCGGTCATGGTACGTTCATCCGAGGTATGTTCCCTAAACTCGCCACCAGAAAGATGGCTTTGAAACTTCCTGCAGTTGTGCGACCACAGGAGAGGGTCTTTTTGAGGGTCTTCAGTGGCTATCACAAAACGTTAAAAAGCGTCAACAATGATTCTCTCACGACGGACGCTGGCGTACCTTCCCGTTTTCTTGGCTCTGTAACGTCTTCGTATATGTGGAAATTTTGTGCATAACATTTCCCCTTTCTTTCAAATACCCCATTTCATGCTCCCCTTTTCTTCACCTACCACTTACTCATGGCCATGCACGAAACCTCGCAACGTTCTGAACGGACATCCGTAACATTTGACCACGTCTCCTGTCTTCATCTTTTCTTATAGCGTCTCATTCGTAGCACCGTACACACTAATTGGGCGGTTGATTTATTCTCAATTTAATGGACGCGATTGGCTTCAGCATTGAGGGTAGGATTAGTCACGGACAGGAATGTCGTGCTCAATACACCATCACACATCATGGGCTTGAGACTCATAACGTCGACGTATTATTTAAATAAACCAATCCCCTTATCTCATATTTTACATATGTTGCTTGTCTCCCATGTTCGCGGTTTTGCCACAAATTCTGCCATTCAGGGTTTTACTGGAGCAGTCGGAAACACACCACTCATCTACCTCAAAAGTCTTTCAGAGAAAACCGGGGCCCATATCTTTGGTAAAGCCGAGTTCCAAAATCCAGGTGGGAGCGTCAAGGACCGCGCTGCTTTGGGGGTTGTCACCGATGCAGAGAAAAGAGGACTGTAGGTCTTTCATACGTCAACTGTTCGAATTGTTTAGAATGATCCCGTAGAATAAAACCCGGTGGAACCGTGGTCGAGGGAACGGCAGGGAATACTGGTATTGGGCTCGCGCATGTCTGTAGAGCAAGAGGTTATAATTGTGTAATCTACATGCCCAATACCCAGGTATATTTTCTATTCTCGTGGAAGCTGCCGTTCTTGACTTGCGGAAAAGAGCCAGGAAAAAATAGATTTACTCCGTATGCTCGGGGCGGACGTTCGACCTGTCCCAGCTGTCGCGTATGACCACCCGGAAAATTACAACCACCAGGCCCGCGACCATGCCAAAGAGCTCCCCAATGCTATTTGGACTGACCAATTCGACAATACCGCCAATGCTCACGCACATTATGTCTCTACAGGACCCGAAATTTGGGACCAGGCCGGAGAAGATTTGGATGGTTTCATCTGCGCGACGGGAACTGGGGGCACATTGGCTGGAGTAGGAAAATATTTACAGGAGAGAAGCCAGGGGAAGACTCAAATATGGCTTGCGGATCCACCTGGTAGTGTATTGAACAGCTATGTCAGCAGTGGCGGGAAACTGGTAGAGAGGACTGGGAGTTCCATCACCGAAGGTTAGTATTCTTGATTTCCTCTACAGGATTCAAAACATACTCATGCGGGATGCCAGGGATTGGTCAAGGTCGTATTACCAAGAACTTGGAAACCATAATCAACAGTCTTTCCGGCGCATTCACAGTTCCTGATGAAAAATCAATTAGGATGGTTTATGATTTACTCGACACCGAAGGGCTCTATCTGGGCGCCAGCTCAGCTCTCAACGTTGTGGCTGCCGTTGAACTCGCATCAAAGCTCGGCAAAGGTAAGCTAAAATCATTCCCTCCCGTTAGCATGCTGATTTGTACAAATAGGATCTAAGGTTGCTACCATTTTGTGTGATGGGGCATACCGATATCAAAGCCGGTTATTCTCAAAGGCATGGTTGAAAACTAATGGTCTTCACAATGCCATTCCTGCGCATCTGAGAAAGTATGCTGTTTTAGACTAAGCTTTGCTGAGTGGAGGGTAATTCCGTGTAAGCAAATCCCGCTGCACGGTTGGGGAGTAGAAATTATCCAGAGTCTCAGGTATTCCTTGCAATACATTTGATTATGAATGGGGGTGTTTGGGTTTAGGAATAATATAAGCATCTAGATGCAATTAGTCATTATGAAGCATTTCTATGGGGGGGTATTCGGGGGCGGAGGGGTTGATGGGGCGAGAGATGGGTCCGCTGGTTGCTCAGCAAGTTTTGCTTCGGCCTCTATCCGTTCCCGCGCGCGAACTACCTTGGACTGAAGATAATGTGAATTAGTCGGTAATGGTGCCTGTTTGCCTGTGGGTGCCTTGTCTGGTTTTGGTACTGGCGAGTTTGCCTTGAACAAGTGCTCATAATTCTGTGAAGAACATAGGTGTTTTGACTGGTGGATACATGGGATTAACACACCTTGAGCACTTGTTCTATTTCTTCGCCACGCTTGAGGTTAAGGATCAGATGCGCCTCATCCAGAGTCATCCGGTGTTGTCGTGTTATTTGATCGGTCATCGACCCAGATGTTGCGTGCCCAACCCCAGCTACATCATTACCAAGAGCGGCCTGGGGGGACTGTTTTGCATCTATATGAGTACCAAGTCAGCTCAAAGTGGATTCGGAGGAACAATGTAGTACTTTTCACCGCTTGCCTGCCTGCTTCGAAGAATGCCTTTCCTAGTATTCTGGTTCCAGTTATCAGTATTTGAATGAGTACTTTTGGGGACGCCTAAAAGCCTGTCAGTGGATGATACTTTCCGCCCGAGTCAACATACCATAAACGATGAGGAGGAAGCAGACGATGGTCTTGAAATTTGAGAGGCGAGGCGTGAGTTCAGAAATAAAGAGATCACGTGCCACTCGATTTTCTTTTTCGCGATTCTGAGATGTGATTAGTCCAACCTTGATATATTTCAACAATGTCCTATCTCAACGAAAAGTCATCCAAGAAACGGAAGCATAGAGACAACACTCCTCGGACACCAACGAAGAAGGCTAAAAGGGATGGTGCACCGAAAGGCAAGGATAAGGAGAGCGACTTCCAAATTGTGAAGTCTTCACTAGTTGTGTCAATTCCTCCGATATTCGCAAGCAATCCGAGAGCTGGTGTGATGGAAATGCTGGATTCGATGGTAATGAGGTATTCCTTGTTCGAGAATCATCCGTGTCAAAAATCATATAGGATAACAGGTATATTCCTACCCTCGAGGGCGTTGTGCTTTCTCATTCGAATCTCCGTTTCGTTGAGAAAACTGGCTTGGTTCACGCGGACTGCCCGTTCCTTACATGTAATGTCATATTTGATGCGATGGTGTGGAATCCACGCGTTGGTATGACACTTGGTGAGTGTCATAGTTACCACTGAATGCATTCATCTCACCATATACAATAGTAGGGAAGATTAATTTGTGCTCCCCCGATCATATATCTCTTCTTTTGCACCGCACATTCAACATATCAATACCCCGGCACCACATTCCTGAAGATAGCTGGGAATTTGTCTATGGACCGGCGGAGAATGACCCAGAATTTGGGTTGGATGCACTGGACAGGCGAGATCAATCCCACGGAGACGGAGATGGAGGGAAGTGGGTTCACAAACTAACAGGTGAAGATATTGGTGAGCCAGGTGGATTTCTCGAATTTACTGTTATTGGGTACGTGCTGACCTTGACTATGGGCGACATCATCTGCTGAGTCATCCTTGCAGACTGACTGTCGCAAACGAGATGCTCTCGCTGTTGGGCTCTATCCAAACTGACCCATTTTCACCGGAGCATGTTCTTCGGGCTGGACCGTTGAATAACACAAGCGGTAGGACTGGTTCTGATAGTGAGGGATCCATTAGACCAGAGAAGCACCAGTGCAATGATGAGGATGCACTCGGGATTCCGTCTGATGACGAGGAGGATACGTTTGTGAGGTTGGGCTTAGAGGCGGATAAAGCAGCATCTCAAGAGGCCAAGCGGAAGGCCAAGGTGGCGGCACAGGTTGCGAAAGAGGAAGGGGGACTTGGAAAGAAAAAGAGAAAAAAGGGAGTCACAAATGTAAAACATAAAGGCACTTGATGGAATTTTAATACTTGGTTTTTGAGATATAGATTTCTGGCAGAAATCTTGGTAACAAAAGCAAAGGCCACAGTGTGCCACACACATCAAAGGCACTACCAGGGTTCGAACCTGGGTTCCGAGAAAGTTCCGAGGGGTCAGAATCTCGAGTGATAACCACTACACTATAGCGCCATGTCATGCAGACCGAGAATAGTGAATTTATGAGTGGAATAAAGCTGTTGTTGCATAACCCTTCACACAAACTTGTTTACCCCTATCTCCTTGAATTACTTATGACTACGAATCCATCTCATATATTGATTGCACGCAACTCTCGCGGGACGAATAACCCATCCGCTTCGCTCAGTTCTCCAACCGAAACCCACGCTGCCGCCGCTGGCATATTTAGGTCTTCCGGTTCTCCGCCTTGGTTGCTCCAGGAGTGTGCAGATGACACCGTCTCTGAGTTGAGCATCGATGCTGACGAGGAAGCCATCGAGATCCACGAAACATTCACAAAGCATAGCAGATTTCCCGGCACAGTCAAAATCGTGGTCGAGAGCACCACCTTTTGGTTCGTAGTGTTCAACCAAACTCCTTCTTGACACCTCTAATCATTTGCGTCTTGCAGGGCACACAAGGAGGTTCTCTTCTTCGCCTCTCCCTTCTTCGAGGCTGCTCTTAGCGGTAATTGGTCAGAAACCGGTCGACCTCCATCCATGTCCTCCATCATCACCATATCCCAGCCCCCCTCAATCCCTGGCGACAGAAATAATCACGAAGTCCCAACCG
This sequence comes from Collybia sp. MG36, assembly GCA_003313185.1. Taxonomy (NCBI): domain Eukaryota; kingdom Fungi; phylum Basidiomycota; class Agaricomycetes; order Agaricales; family Clitocybaceae; genus Collybia; species Collybia sp. MG36. Next base: position 13,725 of record QGOG01002581.1, on the reverse strand, counting down.
AGATGACTTTTGCGCCCATGGATCCTGATATGGACCCAGATAACCTTGAAATAGCTGTCGATATGGATACCGCTAAGGCTAGCACCGATAATGGTTCGACAAACGAGGGCGAAGGAGAAGGAGAAGTGACAAATATCGATTCCGTTACCAAACAGGCGGCCCAGGCGCGAGCACGAGATCAGAGCCTAGCCAAACTTGAGAATCTTGACCTTAGTTTCGATGTTAATATCCATCCGCAGGCAACCGTTCAGAGCGCGGAGGAGTCAGGGCCATCTCGTATCAAGTTATTACCGGCACAAGCCATCATTAAAAGACGCTTGAGGGATGGCCCCGACGCTGTGATTGTTCTCAAAGAGGAACGGGTAGGTGTTATTTCGACATTTTTGTCGCGACCCTTGAGCGAATTGGTGCAGGCAAGTACATTCCACGACTTTCTTCGATATGTATACCCTCAGTGCGTCATGTCATCTCATGTTTAATTCCCGCCTCATCGCAAGGACGCAGTCTGGAATGCACCATCACTTGGAATAATGTTGAGAGTTTGATGAATATTTCACACAAACTCTGCGCTCCATCATTACAGCGCGAGTGTCTAGCGTTTTTACTCACCCATGCCGCTGGGCGGCCCATCAAAGCTATGCGAATCGCTGAACTTTTCGAGGAGGAGGAGTTATATCGGGAATCGAGCCGTTTCGTCCTTGATAACCCTGGGGGTTGGACCGAGCATGAATTAAACACCCTTAGTCAAGAAACACTGCTCAAGCTTGAAAAACGGTATGAGGAATTCAAGTCCCTGGGCGCATGTTCAAGATCAACGTTTCTAATAGACGTACATGGTTTTTGGAACGAGTTCTAAAACTTGGGCTGACTATGGTCGCGAAAGAATATCAATGCGTAGGTGTCTCAGTAATAGATCAGATGAAACCTGCTTCAATCCATTATAGTGTCCAACGTGTCCCGAATCTAGCATATGTGCGCGGCTGCTGGAGGAGAAATGGCGGCAGGCTTATCATGCTGTATTCCGTTTCGGTACCTTGGATTTTCAATTGTTCTACCGACATCCCAGTGGCTGATGATGCCTCACCTAGGCCCCCCCCAGCCATCAATGGTTTACCGCTACCTACGGATGTTGGAAGGGGTGAGCCCGCCGCTATCTCTTACGCAGACAGCTTGCCAGACCAGTGCGAAGGCCTTTACCGCAACTTGTGAGCTGCAGCAGCTTCAATGTCAAAATCTCACCACATTCATAGTATTTGATCGCATGTTCTCGTTGGGTGTTCGCGGAAGTGGTACTGATACAGCGCCACTTGGCGCCCGGGTCGCAGCTGCTGCCGTGGCTGGGGCAGCAACCGGTCCCCGCCGCCATTTTCTATATTGTTCACTGAAGCCGGATGCAACCGTACACCGCGCCACAAGATTAAGGGAACCATTATAATTTCTGTTATGTTAGATTGCAGTCTAACTGTTCTGTACATCCGTTCTCCGGAACGAAAAAGAAAAATATGCAAATAGGGTATATAGGAAACAACGGAGACGAGCTGGGGAACATGGGCGAACCAATGTTTTGATCTTTGCGTGGTGGAGTTGATTCTCAAACGTAGGCTAAATATATCCATCCATCAGCCTGAGCCATCGTGTCCAAATATCAAGGGCGCGTTGTCTACAAGCCATTCTATCGATAGTGCCTTACCAGCCATATCGCTGAATTCGGCAGCGGGATCTCTCGATCGCATGAGGGTTGCTTCGTGATGGTGTTAGGTAGGCTCAAGTATGGACGCAAGCACTCACGACCAAAGACCACACCCAGGTTGCGAGCATTCATCAAGTTCTTTTCAGAACGATCCCGGATGCTGGAGAGAGCAGTTAAAAATAAAAGGTGAGACATTTATGGGACAGCGCACTGGAATAAATGCATCATGAGTAATCGCAGTGTACAATAATGCTCGGTAGGCAAGCGATTGACCAAATCCAGCAGCGCCTTGTTCCTTGCCAGCGGATCCCGCAAATGAGCGGCCGACATAAATTGTTCATGCAGCTCGAAGGTAAGGAGTGGAATTGGAAGAGAGCGGAAATATGTCTTGAGGACTGAAGTAACACTACTGATATCATTGAAACGGTCCACATCTGTTAGGTCGAAAGAGTCGTAATCCGCGCGCTCGAAAAATTGAGTGATAACTTTGGTCTGGCCTGACCCGCCGGTTTTACGATAGATGCCCTCATAATCCAATGCTGTGTAATGGTTACCATATAGGGAAGGGTCATTCATGAGCAGTCACCGACCTCGCGCTTCGACAGCCGCAATGCATTTCTCAACGATAACAGGGACTTTTCGGTGACCCCCTTTGGCATCAGAGCGAACTTGTTCAGTAAGATCACGCCCAAACATAGATGGCACTAGGGGGAACAAAGTCGATAAAAGGCCTAGCCATGTGGACGATTACTCACATAAAGCATGATGCTGCTGGAGATCGTCCCGAGCAGCTAAGTGGTGGACACAAGGAGTGCTGACATTGGGAGAGCAGCGGACGTGAATAGATGTATTACAGGCTGTGGACATTATATGAGCATGGTAACCACGGTGATGAGGTAGATATAGGCGTACCGGTGCAGCGAAGCTGAGAGCCCCATAGAGTATCCCCGCAATGATCACAGCGTGTAAATCTTAAGACGCTTACTTGTTGGAAGTTGTGTTCAACTGGGGTCTTCGCTCTGTTTTCCATCAGCCCTGAAGCGGGGTGGGCGGCCTCCTTTGCCTTGGAGCCAGGCCATTTGAATTTTTTCGATGGTGTGTGGAGATCAAGTTCCGACCTTTGTCCTCTCATCGTTCGGGGATCTAGCGAGTCTTCATGGAGGGTTGATGTTGAGGAGCTGAGAGACTGGGCAACATGGACTTGGGGTCTTGGCCTGTCGAGCGAGCCTCGGGACATGGCCAAATTTATGGTCTTAGAGGAGCTCTCGGGTATAGTCTCCATGCGACGTGCATATACTGCGGTTAATTGTGCTAACTCCTCGTTTCTGGCATTAAGGGCCGTCGTTTCCTCAAGGAAGTCATCCCGTACGGCCTTGAGTTCTGCAATTTCCCGTGTTAGTGTTTCTCGTTGTTGTGTGAGCGGGATGAGCTCTCGCTGGTATTGGCTTTTGATAGTATCTAAGCGTTTGGTGAAAGAACGGCTGAGATTACTCAGGGGGGTATCGATAACTCTTGACTCGGAGCTGAACATGATTAATACAAAGAGCATCCTGGGGATATTGAAAAAACCTTTTAGTGGCTGAGAGTTCTTCAACCTCAGCTAGAGTCATATCGCGCTCCACTTTCAGTTTAGAAAGATCTTGTTCAAGACCAGAAAGGTTGTCGTTGAGTTGTTTGGACAACTGCTGGCGAAGTTCATGCTTGCGCGAGTCGCCGGATAGTGCAGTGAGTCGGGCGGCCTGTCCAGAGAGCAATATTCGCAGGCGTGTGACCTCAGCCTCTGCATCCCTCCGTGACTTGAGTTCGCGGTCGTACTCTGTCTGAGCTACCGTCAGGCCATCGATGTATTGTTTGCTCGTCCGCTGAGCAATTCCTGTCAGTGGTCGTAGGATACATTACCATAGTACGGACAAACCTTCATGCCATCAAATTTTGATTTCAATTCTGCGTGTTCTGTTTTATGTGATTGTAATGCGCCCAAGATAGCCTCCACGAAACCTCGATCAAATATCAATTGTTGCACACTTCGCTCCCGAGCATCTGATATCGATTCTTGAAGGCGTAATATCACGATACCAGAGGAGTCGCGTCTCAGCGTTGTGGGGGTAGAGGAGCCAGGCTCAGTCAAAGTGATGAGTGTCGAATTCTTTGTTTCCAGCGGAATGCTGGATGGTTGGCGGCCAGAATCTGGTACATCTGCAGACGTTGACGAGTGAGAGCGAGTTGAGGATATACTGGGGCGAGAAAAGACGGTTGCAGGTGTTCTTGGTCCATCTTCCGATGACTCAGAAGGAGCTGTTGTGGGGGATTCATGGCGGATGGAGTCCAAATCTTTATCATTGTCTGTTTCAGCTGGTTTGACCGAGGGTGAGACTGGGTAGGCCAGCGGTGGGGCCACTGCTGACGGGGACAATGAGACAGGAGGAAGTGTAATAGTGCGTTCTGTGTCCTGTTCAGAAAGTCTAGCGAGGTAGTCTAGAGATTTGAGCGATGGGAGACCCCCAACTGAATTAAATAATTCTGAGAAGTCGGCAGTGTTCATGGAAAATCGAATGGGGGGGAGGGCAGGAGCAATAAAAGTCGCGTGAGAAGTATGTTCCACCGGGGATGATTCCGACAGGTCTTCCATGCTCGTGTCCGCAAGAGACATGATAGATGTATCGGCCTCAGTCTCCGTTGTTGATGCCATAGAATGGGAAAGTTCCAACCGAGGAGGGAGGTCTCTCTCTTCCTTGGGAGGCAAAGCGGGGGGAAAATCACCCTGCGCCTGGCTTCCGCCATCAGGTTCTGCCTCCGAGTCAGTCTCGCTTTCAACCGAGTGGGGGACGTCGGCACGATATGCAGGCGAATTTGAGCGGGACCCAGCCAATGACCTCCGTCGGTCAGAATCCAGACTTGGCACAGATGAGAATCGCTGTCCGCCTGAGCTGGGCCAGCGTCGATCGTCAAAAGACCGTTGAGGGCGAATAACGGATGGACTCAGACTTCGAGGACCCCCAGAATCAGGTGGAGAATCAACGGGGGAGGTGTCAATATCCAGTGGCGTGCAGGGGTATGGTGGCTGCCTCATCACCACGGTTTGGTCTTGGCTGTCTAGAGAGGTATTGAATGAAGGGGACCGAGATCGCGATATGGCTCCTCTGGTTCGCCGAGTTTCTTTCTCCGGTGGGACAGGTGAGGAAGATGATGAGCGGATACTGGCAAAGCTATCAAGGGAACTCGCGTGGGAGGTTGGTCGGGAGGATGAAGGGGTCCCATAATATGCAAGAGGGGATGGTGGTCGTGAGGACTGTCGTCCGGGCGTCGAAGGCGCATGGTAACTATTCACGGACTTGTGGGAGTTGAAGGAGGCTGAAAGAGGGGACAGCGATGGAGACAAAACTGGTGGACTCACAGCCGCATTGAAATCAGCTAGTACAAGCCCAGGATTGATTGATCGACGTTTATTACGACGGGATGTCGGGAGAGCAAGCCCATCTGAATGTGGGGGCGCGAATAATGGCGAGGATTCGGTTTGAGTTGATCCTTCGCCATTTTCTGACTTTTGGAATAATACATTTAGTGGACGAACGCCATCATCATAGCTTCTCCTCCGCCCATCGGGACCAGTCTCCGCTCCAGTGGGAATAGGCAGAGTGCTGTTCCTGGCTGGTGTAGGTGGTTGTATTCCGATTGTTTTGTCTGATCGACTTGTGACAGGTGATGCTGGTAGCGTGCTCGAGCGGTGTGTATCCGGAGGTGGAGCAACATTGACAGAAAGAGAATGTGGAGGATGAGAAGCGATGGGTGGTGAAGGTAAGGGACTGCCTGGGAGTTTTCCATGCGTTGGGTAGGTCTGGATATGGTCGTTGGGGCTGGATGCATCAATAGGGCCCGATCTGGGAGATCTGACGGGAGGTACGCCTATGTCTGGGGCGCCAACATCTCCAACAATCGCCTTGGACGAACCTGGGTGGGTGGTGTATTCGCTTGGACCCTGTTGAGTTACACTTAGTGGGCCAAGAATGGAAGATGGAATCAAACACCACGAACCCCATTTTCTCTATGGTGGTGACGAGCGGCATGTTCCCTAGACCTGGAAGACCCACTGCCGCCCGCAGCCTTTTCCCGCTCAGCCTTTTTCTGGGTGTGCTTGCGGATTTTAATCATACGCTCGTTGTGACAATTCATACAATAGATGCCTTGACTGGTCTTGGCGAAAACGAGTTCGTCGATGCGATTCTTGCAAACCTTACATTTAAAACAATGGGCATGGTAGGAGTCATCGCCTGTCATAATGGCTTCGTCCAAGATCGGGAGATGGCAAACGTTACAGCTGTATGAGCAATTGGCACAGATGGGTGAACCATCAGAAAGGAGGAGAAGGTTGGTATCGGCAGTCACTTGGTCACCACATTTGGCGCACTTGAAACAGTCAACATGGAAGAATGATTGCCTGGAGAGTTTACGAAATCAGATGGAGGTATCATTATTATTCGGCGGAGGGAAGGAACGTACCCAAAAGCAACGACAAGGCCTCCCTGTTCGCTGACGGCGGACTTTTTGCAACCGGGACAAAGGCGCTCGTCGATTGCGATGCTATCTGTGAGCGCGTCACGAGAATCATGCTGTGTGTCGAGGTGGGAATGTCCGCGGAGAGAAATATCGTTCTGAGATGAATCCATAGCGGCGAGCATCATGCAGATGCTGGGAAATGAGTAGTTAAGAAACGAAGGTTGAGGATAGGAGGAAAATCCGGGGAGAAGACTGAGCGATAAAATATATTTGTGATTGGAAAATGAGAGCTCCAAGCGCGCCAGCAGCTGGAGGATACGATGAGAAGGAAAAGAATGGTGGCGACCGACGACCTTGGGGATGGAGATTGTATATTGAGAGCAACGGTTCGATTCGTGTCACATCAATGTCACATTTCCCGCCCGGGTGACCTTCCGACACGAGCGGGAGCCCATAAGGGCATGGTCCGTGCGCGGATCTTGTATTTTGGTATATAGGGGGTGAGACCTATCAACCACGATTCCTCATCTCTTGTGCTCGGGCATGTACTGTCGCCAGTGAGGTTTCTACCGAGGCACAGTCTTTTTGCTGATTGCAAATTATACATCCGAACCCGTCTGTCAGCTTCGGCTCTCAGCAATTTTTGGAACCACTCTGTGCAAATTTGCACCTCTTATGTAGATGTTAGTCAGTCCATATGTATAAATATATTCTCCTTTGTCTCCTTCATCCATGGCCTTGGTTGTCATTTCCGGTTTTCCTTGTTCAGGCAAATCCTTTCGAGCAGCTCAAATATTTGCTGGGTTGAATCTGAAGCTACAAGACCCAGCTTATGATGGCCCTGCTTTCAAGGTGACAATCCTATCAGATCATCTCCTCCACATCCCGCCGTCGGTCTATGATGGTTCATCTTTCTTTCCCTTTTTGACTCCCTTCCTGATGTCCTTCAATCAGAGAGCCACTCCGAGAAGTCAGCGCGTGGTGCCCTCTTCACTGCCATTCAGAGGCACATGGCCTCAGACACCATCCTAATCATAGATGCCTTGAATTACATCAAAGGGTTTCGTTATCAGATATATTGTGCAGCCAGAGAGTTCAAGTTGCGTGTCTGCACGGTCAGTTCATAACAACCCCCCTAGCCTCCCCCCTTGACTATATCAAGGTCCATGTTCTCGCAACCCTCGAATTGTGTAGAGAGCGCAACAGTAATCGTCCAGATCAGATGTGTTACAAATCTCAAACGTCCGTCTTCACCCACCACCTCCGTCCGCAGTATTCTAATACCCACCAGTCTAGACAATCTCCTCGCCCGCTATGAAGAGCCTTCGTCCATGGTCAGGTGGGATTCGCCCCTATTCACCATCTTGTGGTCTGATGAGCAGGTCCCGATATTCCAAATCTGGGATGCCATCACAAAAGGGAACATGAAACCACCCAATTCAGGAACCCTCTCGGTGAATTGGCCCATCTTCACAAATGCCATTCTGATCTCACATTCATGACGTTGGGGTAGGCTGTCAAAGCGCCTACTGATGCCTTGCACAGCCTTGAACAAGCCACAACTTCCCTAGTCAATGCAATCATCTCGGCCCAGACCCTATCTCATGGCTGTGGCGGTCCAGCAGCTCTCACAATTTCGCCCACCCTTAAACTGGAGCTCATGCTCCCCGCCCGAAATATCACTCTCTCAGAGATGCAGCGCCATAAGCGCCAGTTTGTCACAGTTCACAAAAAGGCAATCACACTGGGCACTACAGAGAAGGGCATAGTGAGCTGGTGCGAGGGCGACATTGCCGAGAAATTTGCAGTCTATTTAGAGCAACACCTTCGTTGAGAGGACAATAGACAACAAGAGCAAAGTAGGAATCAAGCGTGGTGGCGCTGTGTGGGCTCGTTCCGCAACCTGTACTTATACTTATTCGTTCTGTTCCCCTTGCATTTCAAGCAGTGTCTACACATTCTATATACAACTTTACCGTCGTCCCCCAACCTTCCAACCTTAACCATCTAGTCATGCCCTTGCCGATCAATGGCAGTCTCCTCCTCCAGGGCCATTCTCGCCCAGGGGAGACCCTCCACTCCAAGCCAAAGCAGGCCATCATCGTTCGCATGTCGGAGGAAACACTCGAAGCGCTTGAGGCATTTCCGCAGCACCCACGGATGGACTTTGAGTTTGGGCAGAATGGCGAAAATGCGGTACGCCAGCCCCCATCCCTTCCAACTCAAACCTCACTTGTATCTAGGGAGTCTACATTGGGGATACCTACTTCCCCATGCGCCCCCTTGCTGAGGGCAGCACACACGATCTCTACCTACGTGCCGCCTCCGCATCAAGGCCGATGGCCCCCTTGAAACTCTACGCACATGTTACAGGCAAACTAGCAGTTGAGCGTGAACTGGGGGAAAGGATCCAAGACAGAATACGCGAAAGCACGAAGGACGCTGTCAAGCAACGCTCAGAACGTACAACCATCCTCCTTGATAACCCACCTGAGATCCCCCGCCCGAAGAAGCGAAGCGCAGTCCCACCAGCTAGGAGACATGCACGCCCGTCGGACCCGATCCGTAGTGGGGCTCAACACACATCGTCCACCGTTGTAGCGCGTGTCGGATCACCACCACCCTCCCAGACAAAGTTGGGAGGGGCATCAATTCCTGTCCGGAAACGATTGATTCAGTGCCTTGCAGTCGGTGAGCGGTCCCCCGATGAGGTCGTAAGACTCATTGGCGGCTCAGGCTGCGACCCATCGATGCGTCGCGATCTATTGAGTTTGTTGGACGAGGTGGATCAAGTGCTCTCTTTTTTATTAGTTTCTCACTCGCATTTCGATGCATTAGGTGGCGGAACCCGCCTCGGGGGCGAAAAAGACAGAAAAATCGTCATCGCAACTATGGCGCTTGAAGAATACTGCGTGGCTAGATGTGCGGCCGTATGAATGGCAGAAATTGACAGAAACTCAGCGCTCAAACATAAGTGCCGCTGCGCGGCGTGCCTTCACGACTCTTGGTCTTTCCACCAATCATCCAGCATGGGAGAGAGTTTCTCGTCCCCCAGGCAACGGCCTCGCCGATCCTTATACGCCCTCTCCCGCACGTTCATCGAGATTAACGAGTGCTACTAGCGCATCCACTGTGGTGATTCCCAAACGAGGCCTTTCTTCTCGCGAGGTCAAGGACAAGAAGGCGAAACCCAAGACGGATTCAAGGGAGGTTATGATGAAGGATGAGAGTGCGCGAGCACCCTCGCGACCGACCAATATAAAAGGACCTATGGACGGCGATGACCTCAAGTCATCCTCTGCTGCGACCAAGGTGGCACCCCGAAGGCCGCCCGGCTCTGGGTTTAGAACTGGGAGGGCAAGCCCATCTGAATTGGGACCCAGCCTTGTTGACGGCCCCGCTCGCGCCCCTCGAGGGAAACCCGCAGACGTTCGGGAGAAGGACCGCGAACCCCCCGCACCATCACAACCGGCGCGATCGGCGCCCCCGATCCTGCCGCTGGCACAGGAGAAAAGATTGTCTGCTCCTGCAGTTCCTCAGAGAACAAAGAAAACTAGGAACGGCGATGGATTGGATTCGGATAAAGAGTCGTTGCGGGATAGAGAAGTTGGGGGTCGCGAGAAGGAGTGGAGGGAGCGCGATAGGGGGGCGACGAGAGAAACGGGGAGAGAAACTCCAAGGGACCGCGAGAAAGAAAAATTGCGCGAGCAAGGGGATAGAGACTCAGGAAGAGAGGCCGTTCTGAATCGTGATAGAGAGCAATTACCGACAAAGCGCAGGACGCAGGACGCCCCTACATTGAAACGCAAAAAGCCCATCGGGAAAGATGATGATTATGACGACGGCGCTTGTAGGACAAAATCACTGAAGAAACGAAGGTCAGACGAGCCTACCAAGCAGACCTTAACGACTAGCCTCAGAGAATCATCAAATGCAAAGGAAGCCGTTAAAAGACCAGATACAACGATAGCGCCACGACCGAAGATTTCAAAGAATGAATTATCACCCCTTCCACTCCCACCCCCGAAAATCAAAACAGATCCATCCCCCACGCCAGGGGCACAACTGCCCGTTGCGAAGGTGGCCTCGGGCTCATCCACGTCGTCATCCACGCTTCAAGCAAATCACTCAAGTCAGAGCCATTCAGTGAGCTCAAAAAGCTCCAAGCCTAGCCATGCGGTAAGCAAGGGCCGTCGCCGCTCCCCAATCTACACCTCTTCTGAAGATGAGGGAGAAATTCGCCGCTCCAGTCGTCGTGATGGCGCTCTAGTGCCCCATGCAAGCACTGCGCGTGCCCGAAGCCTACCGACCGACCATGCCGCACTGCGGACCCGCTATAACACCTCCTACCTCGAGTACCTCAGCACGTTTCAGAAGCTGGTGGTTCAAAAGGGAAAACTTGACACTTTGCTAAAGAATCACAGCGGGAGCGTGGGCTCTATCACGGATTCCGATGGGGATGTGGATCTTATGGATTCAGATGAGCTCGCTCAACTTGGCTCAGATCATCGAAGATTGAGAGAGGAACTGCAGACCATCCAGCAGCTATTTAGAGGTGATTCTGCATATTGAGGGACGTCATTGGACCTTTTGCCATGATAGTGATTACAGTGATTTTGCGTGTCCTTCGACTTGTACCTGGCTGAGTCACGCCGTTGTCTTCCAGCGCGACGTGATCCAACGAGTGTTCACTTGGCAAAACCCATCCAGACGTCCAAGTCGCAATCATACCTCCCATAGTGAAAGCAATAGGAGCACTTGAATAAGATTTAGTTTTAAGGAACTAGGTAACATCTTCCGTAGCGATAATGATGTCTTGCGTTCATTCAAATCATCATCGAACCTTTGGATATATTCATGTACAAATAAATATGGTCTATGTATTGTTTTTTACCAAGCACGATTCGATTATGTATTGTGTTGGACTGCTAGTATACTAGTACCACTAGGCAGGAAACCTTTGAACCACCCGCGAGACCAGATCATTCTCCCACACGCAATCGCCACGAATTCTCCACTGCTAAAGAACGCGCGGGCGACCATGGTCTTCTCTCTTATAAGCGCACTTGGCCTTGCATTGGTCTTGGTCACCTTGTATATCCTTTACCATGCTATCGTTGCACCTCTCTTCGACCCGTTGCGGCTTATTAGCGGGCCCCCAGTTCGTCAGTTTTTTGGAAATCATCTCCAATTTGTGCTTGAGTAAGCGGTTTTCCTGCGCCGACTGCATGCCATTGATATTCTCAAGCCCATCGATGTCCCCCAGGGTTCACGATCTGTATGTGAAGAAATATGGCCGGTCAATCAGAATTCGAGGTGTTGGTCCAGTGAGTGGAATCGCTCATCTACACAGCAGCAAGATTTACCATTACCAAGTGGGATGAGCGACTTTTGACTCTCGATCCTGTTTCCGTGAACCACGTTCTCAAGAATTCCACCATCTATGAAAAGCCTTGGCAATCACGAAGGCTTATTACTAGTCTCATCGGGTGTGGCATGCTCGCTGCAGAGGGGCAAGTCCACAAACGCCAACGACGCGTAGCTACGCCCGCATTTTCAATCCAGAATATGCGTGCATTGGTCCCTCTCGTGTTTAACAAGGGGTCGGAGCTCAAGAGCAAGTGGATGGATATGATAGTGCAGAATCAAGACGAAATTCAGTCATCCTCTCATGTACCTGTTCGGTTGGACGTTTGCCATTGGATCAGTCGGGCGACATTTGATGTTATTGGGCTTGCGGGTGAGTTTTCCTATCATTACCCTGGTATTTCTCACGTGCTCTCAGGTTTCGATTATGATTTTCAGGCTATCCAAGACGAATCAAATGAACTTTTTGCTGCATATAAGGAAATGTTCGAGGTGGCAATATCTCAGGGCCGCTTGGTTAGAACGGTCATTGGCATATATATGCCCTATCTCAATGCCCTCTTCGTATGTTTTTCATTTTTTTCTAGTTGAGAGGAGGGGGACGCTCAATACCATTCCATTTTCTCAGCCTGACAAAGTCATGCGGACAATTCAAAGATGTCAAAGTGTCATCCACCGTGTTGCGGGCCATTTGGTCCAGGAGAAGAAGCGGAAGATAGCTGAGGGGGAGGCCAGTGGCTGCGCGTATGTCGGCAAGGATCTCCTCAGTTTATTACGTATGCTTTATTTCGTGTTACTTTCACCAAGCGCTCAATGTTTCTCAAGTAAAATCAAATAATGCAATTGACCTCCCACCTGAACAACGCATATCTGATGAAGACATTTTAAACAACATCAATACATTCATGTTCGCTGGCTCGGACACATCGTCGCTCACAATTACTTGGGCTTTGCTTCTTTTAGCTCAGCATTCATGGATTCAGAGCCGCCTTCGCGACGAGCTACTATCAATCATGCCTACGACCCTCCTTGCGAGTCTGACCGAGGACGAGGTCCAAACTTTATACACGGAAGTTGCAAACCTTCCTTTCCTGGATAATGTTGTGCGAGAAACCTTGCGCCTCATTCCTCCAGTTCATTCTTCCATTCGTGTTGCTACGCAAAACGATGAAATCCCAACCAGTTACCCGGTACATGATGCCAATGGTGACATTGTGGAGGGAAAGCGCACTGTGGCAATATCAAGAGGCAGCTTTGTCCATGTGGCGGTGGAAGCATTTAATCTTGATAAAGACATTTGGGGGGAAGATGCATGGGAATTCAAGTATGTCCTGGGCCCTAGCATTGCTATTCCTTGTGATATGAATCATTCATTATCCCATATAGCCCTGATAGATGGAACAGTCTTCCTGAGGGTGTGACAGATCTTCCTGGTCTCTTCTCTAATACTCTCACCTTTTCTGCAGGTCCTCGTGTATGTGCTATCCTATCCTCATGAATACTGATTCTGAAGCCCATTCGAAATCTAGTCCTGTATTGGCTTGCGTTTCTCAATGATTGAAATCAAGACCTTCCTCTATATCCTTCTCACAAGTTTTACCTTTGCTAGCACAGATGATACCATTATTAAGGCAAATGTGTAAGTGGTTGATCTGCCTATTTTATGTCAAGTTCTTCATCTTCTGAGTCAGTGTTCTTACACGGCCATTCATTTATGGGAAATACAAAGAAGGAAGTCAGTGTCCACTGCAGGTCTTGCCCTTGGTGTGATGAAAGAGGGGTGACTAATCCTATGGAATCTTGGCTGTTGAAAATTGTACATTTGTGAATTATACTTGATAGCTGTTTTTAGTGCAAACATATGACACTCACTTTCTGTGCTGCAACAGTAGTATTACAGGATTTCACCAGTCCATGATCAGACAAGTGTAAAGTCCAATGGTCACTTAGCATTGTTAGCAAGGTCTTTAGATCCTCTGGGTCAAGAGTGTTATGTCCTGCTAACGAGAGACGTCAAAGCTAACACTAAGCTATGAGGTCACTTAGCAAGGTCTGGTGCTCCAGGGTCAGGAGGCTTATAGAGGCGGTGAAGACAAGATATTAAACGTAGCAAATACATGTGTATGTAGCTACGTTTATATAGATGAATGCAGCTCTGAGGCTGCGCACTACTG
>QGOG01002578.1:0-12154 GCA_003313185.1 Collybia sp. MG36 | reverse complement strand
AATTTCCTTTTCGAGCTTTCCCAATTAGGCGCCATTGATACATCCAGCACGCGCCGCGTTGACAATGTGCTGCGCACCTCACTATTGTTTCGAATACTTCAACTACATGGTTCTAAGTGCTGAAGGTGATCCCAAGACGGCTCAGAATCTCAGGTTTTCCCGATTGGGAAAGCCCAAAAAGGAAATATATAACTTTTCTCGATCATAAGAAATGACACAGTGATTTAAACTCAGCCTCACCAGCCCTTCTAACGAAGATTGCACGTTCGTGCACATCCGCAGGATCGTAGAGTGGGGACCGGCAATCCCTGCCAATTTTAAACTCCGCCACTGGCTGTGCGACGAGGGACAAGTCGCTGCAGCCTCACAGACAGAGAATGGCGATTAATTTTAGAGACAAAATGTGTTCGCAACGCTAGTCTAAGCAAAGTCTTCGGTGTGGAATTTTCTAGATCTCCCTTGTTGTCCCAATACTGGGTTGGTTACATCAGTATCTGAAGCCTTGGGCAGCTGAGGAAAATTGTGCTCCGAAGAATTTGATGATACACATGTGAAACCAAGATCCCACACGTTGTTTGAGTGATAAATAATGCCTGTGTCGTTGAACATCGCGAGGGAGGAATGGAGAGGAAATGGTGGAGGGAGTTGCCTAAAAAGGCAATCCGACACAATTGAGCTTCATCGAATCGACTCACTGCATACACCATTCTCTAGAACTATGGGTTTTTTCCTGCAAGGGTAATAAACAGCTACATGTAAATCAGAATCCATGTCAATATAGTGTATATTCGTCCACAACTGCTTGCTATGTACTGAAGTCTCGGGGCTGAAACTGAGTGGTGGGAATAAAATTCCTAAAGCGGTAGTGGCCAAATTTACCAGTACAGATTTTTGGCAGGCGTTGCCGGTCCCCACGTAGAGTCGTTTGAATGGATGGTCACGAGCCTACCCCTCACCAATGTTCACTCTCGACTATCCTCCTCCTTAGGGTTGGTGCCTTCCATTTCCACGCTGAAGACTAGGCCCGTGACAGTCCCCTCTAAGAATTTTCATACAGGACGGGACGAACAAACCTTGTTAGAGGTGCGCGTCCGCAGGATCGTAGAGCCATTTGAAGGGATGGTCATGAGCCTAGGTGAAGAATCCCGCTCACCTTGTCTGAGAAAGCGTCCTCTCGCGCAGTTCCGGCCGACCTCTAGGCCCAGTGAGGTAAGGAGTGCAGTGCTCGTGGTCGCTTGTATCCCTAGCTGGTTCGGGTGGCATCAGACAAATCACACGCAATGTTCTGTCCAGGTTCTATCATCTGGAAAAGTTCAAATCGGAATGCTGTAACGTAAAATGCACCAATATAAATGACAAAAGGCAGCGCCCCGCGCGCACGGCAAGCCTCGATGCGCCGGGATAATGGTCCAGGGATCTCTTCCTCCCTACAGCGAGTCTCAAAAGGTTTGAGAACTTCTCCCCACTTGGAACAAATCGCCTCAGGACTGCGCACAGTTGTGCTGGGTTAGTGGCTCCACCCACTGCACAAGTGGCTGCTGCTGAACTATTTTTGCTCAGCGCTCGTCGGCGGCCTGGTTGGCGGAACCTTTTGGCTGTTGGATCTTCCAGGGCCGCAATACATTCCCGTAGTGCAGGGTCGTCGGCCATGTTTAAGCATCCCTGGATAATATTTTCAAGAGGAAAGAATCATTTCTGTCTTGCGCAGATTTGAGAGCTCGCGCGCAGGGGAATACTCTGTTCAGACTCAAGTTTCATTGAGCCCCCCAGTCTTATATTTGCCCCAACCTCATCGACGAGGAAGGTTATCGGCCGCACCGTGGGGTGCATATATGTTTATGTTTAATTGTTTTTGAGGGCGCTAACAGAATAAATTTAGCTTAGAAGGGATGCCAAGACACGAGGTGCCAGGGGTGGGTGAAACCGCGTGCACTGGTACGCTTAGAACGCCGATGCATCGCACTTTATCGTGTGTGGAGGAGACCTATGCCCTCTCTATGATTCTATGTAGATGAATGAGGTTGGTGTTTTTGTACTTTTAATCGTACCAATTCCCTGACTATGTTTCGACCTGTTTCGACCTGTAGAACAACTGGGTAAGCGGCAAGTCAGATCTGGTGGCAACTCGCGGGGTTTCGAATGACAGGCCCCAGCTGCCCAATCTAATCATCTACCCTGCCCAGGCGTTTGGCTCCTTCGTCCCGTTTTCAGAGTTCCCAGGTATTTAGACCCCATGATGATTGGACTCAGACTAAAGCCCCGGTTCTTCACCACAACCAACGCCAGATAGTTTGTCTGGTTGTTTTTGTGGCCATGATTTCTCTTGATCTCCTAGCGAGCGCTGCCTCGTTCTCCCTCATTCTTTACCTCTATGCAAAGCGCCCCAAGAGCCCATACGCAGGCCTTCCTCTGCCTCCTGGGCCGAAGAAGAAATTCCTGGTTGGGAATTTGTTGGATATGCCCACCAGTTTTGAGTGGAAGACATACCATCAATGGTGCAAAGATTTCAGTGCGACTCGATTTCCCCATGCCCCCTATTTCGGCATTAATTTCGCTCCTAGATACCGATATTATTCATCTTGAGGTTGCTGGCACCTCCATCGTTGTTCTTGACACGCCCGAGGCGACCACTGAGCTTCTTGAAAAGAAATCGTCATTGTACTCGAGCAGGTTGGTTGGCCAATCATTTTTTCCCATGGGGTACGGCTGAGCGACTGCAGGGCGCGCATGCCCATGATCAATGAGTTGATGGGATGGGATTTCAATTTTGGTTTCATGGCCTATGGTAAGCTTCCCCCCACTTGAGTTTACGCAAGCTCATGGTGTTGTGCAGGGGAACGTTGGTATGTAACTTGGAATGGAGGCTGTACTCCGTCACTCACCGATATCTAGGCGTCAGCACCGCCGTCTTATGCATCAAACGTTCCATCCAACCGCTGCGCTCCTCTTCCGCCCTCACGAAATCAAGGTCACACATGGTCTACTCCGTCGACTTTTGGACGATCCCAGTGATTTGATGGGCCATTTGAGACAGTATGTGAAATCCAAGTAACCATCGCGCACCACTCTGACCATTGCTAGTATGGCTGGGGCCACGATCATGTCTATTGCCTACGGTTTGGATGTTTTACCCAAGAATGATCCCTATATTGCAACAGCCGAAAAGGGCGTCCACCCTTTGGTTGCTGCCGCTGTCCCTGGTGCATTCCTGGTTGACTCCCTTCCGTTTTTGAAATATGTCCCTGAATGGATGCCTGGCGCGGGATTCCAGAAGAAGGCCAAGGAGTGGGGAAAACTCTCCAAAGCAATGGTTGAGATGCCGTTCCGTGCGGCCATGAAAAACATTGTGTGTTATCATCCTACGCTTGTCTGATGTTTTCTAATTATCATGCAGGCCAATGGTGAAGCAACTCCATCTTTCGTCTCCTATAGTATGCAGCGCATCGACGAGAGCGGTGATGTTGACTATCAGAAAAACATCATCCAAACTACTGCCGGGACGATGTATGCTGGTTAGTAACTTTATACCTCTGCAATTATATTTTCTGATTCATATGCTCAATTCAGCTGGTTCTGATACTGTAAGTACACATCATGAAACGCATCCACCAATCTTACCCCGGCACTAGACTGTTTCCGCGATTGCATCCTGTATCCTTGGCCTCCTTGAGAACCCTGATGTCCAACGAAAGGCTCAGCAGGAAATTGATTCTGTCGTTGGCCGTGGTCACCTGCCTGATTTCGAGGATGAAGCTTCCCTCCCATTCGTCACCGCTATTGTCAAGGAAACACTGAGATGGCGCGATGTTGTTCCCATTGGTGAGGTCCAATGCTCTTTGAATCAGCTGGCAACTGACAGGACTAGCCGTTCCTCATCTGCTCGAGGTTGATGATGTTTACAAGGGGTATAGGATTCCAGCTGGAACCATATGCATTCCTAACGCCTGGTACTTTTTTTTTCCATCGACATCGGTTTGCGGTCTGACTTGCATTTAGGGCCATGCTGCATAATGAAGAAGTTTATCCTGATCCGTTTTCGTTCAAACCAGAACGGTTCATGAAGGATGGCAAGCTTGACCCCACCGTTCGGGACCCGGATCATGCAGCCTTCGGCTTTGGACGTCGGTGAGTCAACCCACCCCACTGACATGTGGTTACAGGAGAGCTCATGACTCCCGTCAAATAGGATCTGCCCTGGACGATACATGGCCTACTCAGCTGTCTGGATCGCGGTTGCTTCCATTCTTGCGGTCTTCGACATCGAGAAGGTGACTGACGAAAATGGTAAAATTATTGAGCCTTCCCACGAGTACCTCTCGGCACTTGTTTGGTGCGTCCACCTTTTGCGGTTGCGCGGTAGTGTATCTCTGATGAATGATTTTCCAGCATGCCTCTGCCGTTCAAATGTGCTATCAAACCGAGATCAAAAGAGGCCGAGGACTTGATCCGTGCCACAGCTAATATGGGAGATTGACTTGAGGGGCGGATGGGTTGAGATTTGGTATACCCTCGTTATTTTTACATGGAGTTTGCTGTATAATTGGACCGGGGGAAGTTTCAATGCATGCATTTTGCCGATAGATAAATGTTGAACGGCACACGTGCATGTCGGGGTGACACCCCTTCGTCGACATCCGATTTGGCGATTGTTTGCTCCATGTAGATAATCCACAATGGCTGCAGTCTTTTGGAATCGCTATTCACTCCACCGAAGGACTACCTGGCAGCCGGCTCAATCTTCTCCTGCAATTGTCAAGCCATCGAAGCTTTCTGTTTCGTTGCTTCGGGTCCAAAAAGTCAACTGGCCAACCTCAAAGGCCTTGACTTCGGGCTCTCGAACTAGTTTTGGGATTGATACAATTGACTCTCCCCGACTATCGGATGCGTGCTCTCAGGCTGGTGGTGCCTTCATAATTACCTGTCGCAAAATTTTGTCATTGCTGCTCGAAATCCTTCTTGATTATTGCTATGGTGTTGATCGCGGCTTCTTCGACAGGACGCTGGTTCGGCTGAAGGCGACCTCCATACTTAAAGATGTGGTGTTCTCGAGGCCCGAGTTCAGCAAGCGTCGGAATACCCACTCATGGCCGTCTTACCGTACTTGATCTTGCCGTCGGCGGCCCTTGCTGCGTTTTTTGGGGTCCTGCTGGCGACGCGTCGGCGGAGCAAAAAGTTCAGCAGAGATCTCCCACTTCCTCCTGGACCGAAAGCAAATATGTTTTTCGGTCATTTGTTCAAATTACCAGCGGAGTCTTCATGGGAGGTATATCACCAATGGTGCAAAGACCTTGGTATCCGTTTGTTTTACCGCCAGGCAGAGTGCACTCGCTCATCAGCTTTTTTCAAGGTTCCGATATCATTCACTTGGATATATTGGGATCCTCAGTCATCGTACTGGACACGGCTACCGCTGCGATGGATTTAATTGAAAAAAGATCGTCCATCTATTCGGATAGGTGAGTCCAAATATCACCTTTCTTGCGGGCTACAGCCGTGCTCACCTGGTTCGATTTTAGGCCCAGATTCCCTATGGTCAATGAATTGATGGGGTGGAGCTTCAATATGGGGACTATGCGTTATGGTGGGTCCGTTTGTCAATCGCACGCCAATCACTTCACTCACAAATTATACGCCTCTTAGGCGATGAATGGTAGTACACATCCGCGAATTCCGAGGGGTATTCATGGCTGACAAGAGTTTCAGGCGCAGCCACCGGCAGTTGTTCCATCGCTTTTTCCATCCCAGCGCTGCTGCTAAATTTCAGCCTCAAGAGGTGAAGGCAACCCGTGAAATGCTCGGCAGGCTGCTCAACGATGATCAAAATTTCTCAACCCATTTCCGACAGTATGTGGTTTATGAAACATCGGCGATGCAAGCTGACTGGAAGGGCCTATTTAGCATGGCTGGCGCTGTTATCATGTCCATAGCTTATGGCATACAAGTCCTCCCCCACAATGACCCATACATCGCCGCGTCGGAGAAAGGAGTCCGACCAGTGATAAACGCTGTCGTGCCAGGAGCCTATTTGGTTGACCGGTTCCCCCTCCTAAGATACGTTCCCGAATGGATGCCATTCGCAGGCTTCCAGCATAAAGCACGAGAATTCCGGCGCCTCGGCGAGCTGATGCGCGAGCTGCCATTCAGTGCTTCTCAGTTGGTGCGTTGAATAATTACGGTCCTTGAGGCAAGTTAACAAATTACCCAGATGGACACGAGCTTGTCCGCTTCCTTCACCGCCTGCGCCCTCGCGGAAATCGACGAGAATTCAGGTTCGGTGCATCAAAGGGAAGTAATCAAAAACACAGCCGCTACGATGTATATAGGTGAGTGTTTCGGGTGTGAGCTCCGTTTATATGCTGAATGTGATCCTCAGGTGGCTCAGATGCTGTAAAAGAGACTTTGCTGGTAGAGCGTCCCAGACTTACTGAAATCGCGTCTAGACCACCTCAATCTTGAGTTATTTTGTTCTCGCCATGCTCAAAAACCCGGAGGCGCAGGCCAAAGCTCAACAGGAGCTCGACGCGACCCTCGAACGTGGGTATTTACCCAGTTTCCAAGATCAGAAAAATCTGCCGTACGTCGCCGCTATTGTGATGGAAGTTCTGCGTTGGGGGACTACCGCGCCATTGGGTGAGTGCTGAGATTGTTTGTCTCATAGCTGTCTAAATCGTGCTTCAAGCGGCTCCTCACCGGCTCACTGTTGACGACGTCTACCGAGGGTACAGACTTCCCGCAGGATCGACCATATTATGCAACGCATGGTACGCGTGTGCGCGCTCGAACTGTTCACCCTGCGCTCAACATTTCTATATCTCAGGGCCATGCTCCATGATGAAAACGAATACCCAGATCCCTTCTCGTTCAATCCCGACCGGTTTCTACGCGATGGCAAAATCGACCCGGCCGTCAAGGACCCGCGCGCATTCGTGTTTGGATTTGGTCGACGGTATGAAACAAATATACACCCCATTTGATTGATTCTGATGTGCGTCCCAATAGCGTATGCCCGGCCCGCTACATGGCGTACTCTTCCGCCTGGATAGCGGTCGCTTCCATTCTCTCAGTCTTTGATATCACAAAAGCTATTGCCGACGACGGTTCGCACATCGACCCCGCCATTGAATGCACTGGGACCTTGGCTTGGTTTGTATGGGCATGTTACTTGAACACCATCTCACCACCGCCTTTTATAGCGCACCTGCCCCATTCAAATGTTCAATTCGACCGAGGTCGCAGGAAGCGAGGGCCACCATCCTTTCGGCATTGGAGGACTGAGGAGGTACGGTTTTGGGCCTAGTACTGAGTTGAGCGATGGCGGTGTCCAAGCTTCATGATCTGGCGGCGTGAGTCAGGTATCTATTTGACCCTCCAGCGCATCCGCATTATCGGGATACCTATGCCAGGGTAATATTCTTGGGCCCTGGCTCCCCACAGCCTAGTATCGTGGCTTGTATATATATATTCACTCGCGTCTATCTCAACTTGCTTTGCGTTTATCTATCGAGTTGTCGGGATCAAAATAATCACCGTGTTGGTGGGTCAGCAGAGGTAGGAGCTAATTGGGGAATTGATTGAGGTATATGTGCGATACTAAACTTCAACCGCTGGTGGGGTGACCTGGTCAGGTGGGTGCGGTGCTTCCTGGCGAGGAGGTTTTGGAGGGTGAAGAACGAGGTTCCCTAGCCGCGGCGGAGTAGAGCGGCTGATGAATTCCATTGTAGTGGGCAACTTGTCTGCTGCCTGACGGAGCGCTGGGGCAATGTAAGAGGGCGGCACCAATTTGATGGTAGGGTATACATACCATCTCTAGCAAGTTCTTCTCGGATGGGCGTACCGCCAATCTCGAAAATGACACGGCCCTTGGGCACACTGGTGAGATCACGCGTTGAACGTCACGAACGGCTGAGGAAATCCCAGGACAAACCGGGTAGCCCAATATTCGAACGTGCCTTTACCCTTACCCATACGAGTTTCGTTACCCTATAGGACACAGCATGAGCGATAGAAGAACAACGCGACATCGAACACACCTTTATGCAAACTGGAATATCTGGGAACACCCTCAAGTAAACCTTGGTCCCTTTGATGACCTTGATTTTCCGCTTGATGACCTCCTCCGCCGTGGTCAATTGTTTCGCACTGAGGCGCACGCCGTTTCCTTTGATCCTAATGCCCCATTCTCCATAAGCCAATGTGGTGCCTTTGATTGAGCCTCCTGTGGGGATGGGTATCCGGCCTTTGTGTCGTTTAATATGTTGGACCTGCCGCGGGGCAAGTTGGGCACGGCCCCTAGTGAAGTTTAGTGGGCCAACCACCTGGGCACTTTGGAGAGTGTTCCTCCGCAAGGCGGGCAGCAAGGAGGCAAAGGAAAACATGAACCAAGTATCCAGCGGAGATATTTTGGACGTCACTGGAAATGTTTTGCTCGTTTATGTAAGCCAAGTGTCCACCCCCATTCTCATCCACAACCACCAACACGCTCTGCCAACTCAGACCGCTGCAATGAGCGACAAGAAGAGGGCTTTCGAAGGAAATGGAGAATCCGTTAGCAACAAAAAACTAAAAAGGTCTGTCCCATTGTATCTGGACTGTCTTTTCGTTGCATTTACGAATCTTTTGCGGCAGTGATGTGAGTACTCCTTATTCCCCTTCACGAAGGTGAATGAACCTCTTAATTCGATATCTAACATTCTCTATAACCCTTTTGCACTCAGACTATCTCCAATGACACATCCGCGTCCACAGCCGTAAGTGAACGCCAATGAATTGCTCTGCTTGTATCTGACGGTACTCTGTGTTGCGTTAGCAGCCTTCCTCGGCGGATATCATTGCACAGAAGCGCGCAGAAATAGCTGCAAAGCTGGCCGCTATGCGAAATAATACGCTTGGAAAAACATCGGGTGGTATTGCCGCTCCTGTTCCCGTGAAGGCCCCCATGTCTGCGACAGCTGTGACAAGCGCATCTCCTACAGTATCGAGCGGACCGACACCTGCAACTGGCTCTCCTGCCGCCGGAGCACCTGCACTTCCCGAGGATTTGGCGCGTAAGGTGGTCGAGGCCAAACGCCGCGTCGCAGAGGCCCAAACTAAACTTGCGGTCAAGGATAACCCCTACATGGTACAGTGCCAACTATATTACTTTCAGTTGGGATTCTTACGGTACCTATAGTCAATGGCGCAAAGCGGAAAGAAGAATCGTCCAGTTGAGCAAACACAGCAAGGAGCCGGCTTGAAGATGGCTGCACATCCCCTTCTATTGGATACGACACCTGCCGCACCGCAATCTAAGAAGGATAGATATAAGCCAATGCAACCCAAGTTTGCCTCCATCAAGGTAATTTCTCCTGCGTTCTTATCAATGAAGCTGAGCAACCCCACCAGGCTAATACCCGTAATATCCCAACTCCTCCTCCGCCCCCGCCCCCCGTCGCAGTCGCTGAGTCGGCCAATCCTTACGCGGCCGCATTCAAAGACACTGGCTTTGAAGGAGCACCACGGGAGCGGTCTGGCCGTAATTTCCGGTTCAATCCCAAGGGGAAATATGTCGCCCTCGGAAACCAAATGAGACAAGACAACCAACTCGAGGCCCTCAAGAACCGGATTGCCCAGAGTGCCCGTAAAGCTGGGTTAGATGGGGATATGGGTATTGAGAAAAATCTCAAGGTATGTATGACGTCTATGTTGTTCAAGCTTTGAGGAGCTCTAAATGTGTGACCCACAGCGCCCACCACCTCCGGCGGCTGAATGGTGGGATGCAGCATTGCTTCCTAATAAATCCTATGACGACTTGTCTATGGGAATGTCACGGTTAAATATCAAAACGTCTGACTCTCCTATCACTATTTATATTCAACATCCCATTCCCATTCCTGCACCTGGAGAAAAAAGCAAAGTGGATTTGAAGCCGATGATGCTCACTTCAAAGGTCAGATTGCGAATATCACCCTTTCAGAGCCAGGGGTTAACTCTACTGTAGGAGCAAAAGAAAATGAGGAAATTGAAGCGGGCCGCTGATTTGCAGGACAAGAGAGATCGTATTCGTATGGGTCTCTTGCCTCCTGATGCCCCAAAAGGTCTGGGTTCACCACAGATATCAAATATATCTCACTCAATGCTTGAATCCAGTCCGCCTGGCCAATTTGATGAAAGTGCTCACCTCGGATGCTGTCCAAGACCCCACCCGTGTCGAAGCTCGTGTACGGAGGGAGGTAGCGATGCGGAAGCATGGCCATGAGAAGATGAACGCGGAACGCAAGCTGACTGACGACCAACGGCGAGAAAAAATCGAGTTGAAGAAAGTGGAGGAAGAAAAGAAGGGCATTTACGGGGCTGTCTTCAAGTATGCTGCTCCGTCGCTCCTACCATGTCTGCTCGCTCATCGCGTATCTGTTGCAGGATAAAAACCTTGACTGACCCTGCTCATCAATTCAAAGTGCGCAAAAACGCGGAGCAGCTGAATATGACGGGTGTTTGCATTTTCAACCCCAACTTTAGCATGGTCTATGTCGAAGGCGCCTCCAAGTTTATCAAGAACTACAAACGGTTGATGATGCATCGAATCGCGTGGACCGAAGCTGCACGCCCCCGTGGAGCGGAGGAAGTCGAGCTCGAGGATCCGGACTCGGACGTTGAAGACGAGGAGTCGACGAGCAAGGCCAAGGTTGCCCCCAAGGCAGCGTCGGAGGAGCCTGGGCGCTCGTTGGAGGACAATAAGTGTTATCTGGTCTGGGAAGGGATGTTGCGGGACCGTTCATTCAATAACTTCAAGGCTAAAAGTTGCCCTACCGATCGGGATGCCAAGGAGGTCTTGGGGGATAAATTGAAGGGATATTGGGATCAGGCGAAGAACTGGAAGCCAGAAGAGGAGGAGCTGTTCTAATTCTCCGCTCATATGAAATCCCCTCGAATATTTTCCCTTTCTTCATATTTCGACGATACAGTCGTTGGTCTGTAATTTTATGTGTGGGCATATATACAAGTTGGAATAACCCCCTAGGGCCCTAGCCCTCAGATTACCTCGCACTTACCGCTTATAATGCTCGTTCAACGTGATCCGTGCTCTGGTTTCGCCGTCTTCCAGTCTTATCCACGTCTCTGGCGCCGCTAGTGGGTTTGGCGATGAGAATTGAATGTTCCTCACGCCATGCCCCCATCCAACGCCATCATACCCGCCATACCTACCGAATATCAGTGAAAAGCAGAGATGACAAAACGAAAGGGGAGATGTACCCGGAATGCTTATCGAAGCAAAAGATGACATCCTTGGCCTGCTCGCGAGCGCACCATTCGTCGCCGTGATCTATTTCCGGGATCGTGTCAATATAGACCGAGACTCGTGGGAACAAGTTTGAGTGTTTATGGGATACGCACCGTGTCCTGAGATGACGGCGTGCAGATTCTTCACATGGAGATTGAGTGCGTCCCAAAAGGGATTATCTTTCCCTTTAGACGACGGGTCCGAGCTCGCCTGGACGGAGCCGCCGCCCGCGAGCGAATCAGCTGTGCAGCCCCCCCTGTTTAAGTTGACTTGCAATTTGAGGAGAATATATTCGGGCGTACCGTTTAGCCCTGGGTTCCTCGTGGAGTCAAGGTTCGTTTGGAGCCCCGAGGCGACATGCCTTGAGAATGCAAAAGCTGAGCGGTTAGCCTCTCTTGAAAAGAATAATAAACGGAGACGCGCACGGAGGGATGTGGACAAAAGCCAGGGCCCCGCGATCGCTCATGGGCCCCCATTCTGCTTCCATAGCCTCTGTCTCGGACTTGACCCAGCCAGCCACGGACGCGTCGACCCAGTCGGGCAGCGCCGTTGAGTTCGGGCCGGGCGAAACTCCGCCTGTATTATTCCATGGGGCGCGAGTGGAGGGGATGGGGGTTGCACTTACCACGGGAATCGAAGAACCAGAGGATGAGCACGGGTGCGCGATCTGTGTGTATGGTGGCCACGGTGAGCCAAAGCTATGCCCAGACGAGGCCCGATTCACCTGCGCTGTTCCTATATATCTGGGAAGCCACAGTCATCAGTCGTTCGTCGGAATATCGCAGAGGCTAGTTACCGGAACCCAGTAATTTCCGGGTCCTCCCTCACCGCCGACGCCTGGTGGCGCGACTCGAGTGTAGCTGAGCGGCGCAACCTGCTGCTCCCTCTGAATTTCTT
>QGOG01002576.1:0-15288 GCA_003313185.1 Collybia sp. MG36 | reverse complement strand
GTGGCGGCGGCTGATCTCGGCGGGATCAGGGGAGATGAGGGTGCCCCGGCGCGGGTCGTATGATGTTCCCAGACTCGATTGTTATGTTTGATGTGTGTCGCGCGACTGATTTTCCGGAATTCGATTTGCTGTTCAGCCCGAGTCAGTGAGAATATGAGATGATTGAGCCGCATCGAGCGCTGCGCGAAATGATTGGGACTGATGACCGAGTTCGGGTCTCCAACGAATACCTGTACTCCCGAGCGACCCCCGAGGTCTGATCCAAGATGCTCTGCAGTCAAGAACCTGGCATCTCACGTCATCACGGCGCTGGAAGATCCTGAGACAGTGGTCCCGGCAGATCTTCTCGGATATGAAAGCACATACTCGGGGGAGGCCTGGAAAGTATATAGTAGGTGGTACAATCGCACAGCCCTTGGTTCGACGCCAAACACATCCAGCGGAAGCTTAGAACGAATCCCCGGGGATGTGAGAGGCCCAATGCTGAATCTTGGAAAATTTGGAATTCGCTACTGTACACCATAGAATGCGGCTGCTGGCAGTGGTGGACCTCATGAGCTGGAACGTCATCAGCAAATAGTCCAGAAAATCATAAGTGAATGGGAGCGGTTACGGAGTTTGTAACTTTATGAAATGCCATGAGCCGGTTGCAACCCAGCTGTGTGACACCCAGGCAAATGTTTGGGTTTGATGGTGACCACAATCGACGAAATCTACCAATGTGATTGCCGATATCTTTTACTGCTTATGAACAGATTGTGAGCGGGTTGTATTAGTGTCGCGGACTGGACATATGCAGAGCCGGCTATTGATCACTAACATAGCTACCCGATCGATGGCCCGGGCTCGGACCCGGTGGCCCCCGACTTGGGGCCTACTACATACTCCAACTAGTCACTGGTAACAGTCTCAGGTTTTGTTGTCGCGAGAACGATCTGCGACTCAACATACCATTGAGCACAGAGGCACTTCTGAACGGCGAAAATTAGCACCGCCAACTCGTGTGTCCTATTCATATTTCGGTGTTTTTGTCATTGCTGATGTGCTGATGAATATGGAATCAGGATAGAATAATACAGTAGTCATGCCACAATGTGTGCCATGCGGGCGGCACTTCAGTGAAAACAAAAACCTTCGACGCCATGAAGGATCATGTCCCAAGGTGAAGGATCGATCCCAGCGTGTGTGGACGGCGATATCGAAGGCTGCGAAAAACCCAGAATTAAGGAGGAAACATCATATTGACCAAGCAGTTGCGGCGCTTGAATCAGAGTCGGATCGCTTTATGGGCAGGGCAAAGCGTAAGAAAACTAGTACTAAGCCTCAAGGTTCTCCTATGGTGAGATAATATTCATTTATTTTGGATCGCATATACATTGACTTACCTTTAGGATACTCTGATGTCCTCAAGCAGTGGTGTATTGGATCCTAATCATGCCGATGACATGGATTTTGATGGCGGTACTGCGACGCCCCCCCCACCCACGGGCAACAGTGACATTGGGGGACCCACTCGCTCAAAACGGATTCGACGGCTAACTGAGCGTGCTAAAGCCATGTTGGCCGATAATTTGCCAGAGGGCGCTGGTGCTCTGCAATTAGACACTAGGGGTCCCGATTTCGAAAATCCCCATATTTCTGTTGGGGATGATGCACATGCAGGATCGCGCCCTCCCCTTCGCATTCGTATCCGTAGGATTTTGAAGACTCTCACCAACAAATTTGGATTGACGAGGATGTATCACGGTCATCCAAGTGGTGTTCCAATGTCTCATCGGTCTGATTTTGTGGCTGATGACCTCCATCCTTCCAAATCCCTACCGACGGCATCCGAGCACCCCTCTAACGATGTTACCAGCATTATTTCTCCTTATCCAAATATCTCGGCTTTCCTATTCAACCGGTGGCACTGGGACGGTGGGAGGAAGACCAAGCAAGGGCGGAATGATTTCATCAAGAACGTTGCTGGGCACAAGGACTTCAATATCAAAGACATAGAAGATGTTGATTTCGATCGCTTGGATAGGGAGGTTGCTAATGACCCTGGAGGAGTTGCGGAGGGCAATGGCTGGAGTACTTCAGCGGTTCCCATTCATATACCAACTGGCAGGAAGGAGACCAAGGCCTCAAAGCGCGAAGCTTCCATGGCTCGGCGAAGATTGGAACGGGCTCAGTCTACAGACCTGGAGGATGATTCTGATATAGAGACTGAGTTTCCAACAGGCCGTCCATATTCTGTCCCTTACCTCCATCATCGTAGCCTTGTCGACATCATCAAAGAAACATGCTCAGGGCCAGATTCCGCGAATTTTCACTGGCACCCATTCGAAGAGCACTGGACCCCGCCATGGAATGCCGATGCGAAGGAACGTGTTTATAGTGATCTTTTCTCGTCAAATGCATTTCTTGATGCTGACCGCACCCTACAAAATTCTCCACCTGAGCCTGATTGCGATTTGCCGCGTTCCGTGGTGGGGCTTATGTTTTATTCTGATGCCACCCACGTCGCGCAGTTTGGCCAAGCCAAACTGTGGCCAATTTATGTTTACTTTGGGAACCAATGCAAGTACGAGCGTGGTCGACCATCTGCGATGGCTGGGCACAGTGTTGCTTTCTTACCCTCAGTGCGTTCCTGCCAATCCCCGCTTGTTCTAAATCATTCACATTTTTTTAGTTGCCCGATGCGATAACAGATTCCATTCGCCGTGATCCCAATGCAAAGGTGACAGCACCACTGTTGGCACATTGTCGACGGGAATTGTTTCATGGCTGTTGGCGGATCATCCTTGATGACGACTTTCTCCATGCATATGAGCATGGTATCATCATTGATTGTGGGGATGGTGTTAGGCGCAGGGTGTACCCGCGAATTTTCATTTACTCCGCAGATTACCCAGAAAAGTAATCTCGCAGCCCTCTATCAACCCTTCAGTTAATTTTTTTTCGTTCTCATAGGGTTCTTGTTGCAACAATCCGGGACATGGGTCAATGCCCATGCCCGAGATGTAAAATCAAGAAAGACCAAATTCCTAACCTTGGTTCGCCCTCGGACATGGAAATAAGGTACACAATGGCTCGAAAAGATGATGAAGATAGGCGGGAACGCGTGGAGGTAGCGCGATCGCTGATCTACAAGCAGGGTTATGTTGTTAATAGCAAACATGTTGAGGACTTGCTCAAGGATGAGTCTTTGGTGCCAACCGAGGTAAACTTCAAATCATTCAAAGTTATTATCACTCATTTTTGTCGGACATGCTTAGAACGCATTTTCTACCTGTCTCAATAAATTTGGTTTTGAGATCTTTGACATTATGGTCATTGACCTCATGCATGAAGTCGAGCTTGGTGTATGGAAATCTCTTGTTCAGCACCTTGCTCGCATGCTCTACACACAAGGCCAGGACACTGTGCATGAATTCAATTCTCGGTGAGAATCGTCTTATCATTTACCCAATGTTGGGTGACTAAAATTGCACTCCAGATTTCGACAAATATCATCATTCGGCCGCTCTACAATTCGCAAATTCCCATACAATGTTGTGGATTTCTCAAGACTTGCAGCGCGCGACTACGAGGACATTCTCCAATGCTGTATTCCATGTTTCGAAGGGCTTCTACCATCACCTCATAATGAGACGGTTCTCGATCTCCTATATGTTATTGGCTACTGGCATGCGCTTGCAAAGCTCCGTATGCATACTGAGACTTCACTTGGCCTCTTTCGGGAAGTTACCACCATCTTGGGCGACAGCTTACGATATTTTGCCAATGAAACATGCTCACATTTCAAGACCTTCGAGACTGATAAAGAATACCAAGCCCGCACTCGTGCAGCAGCTCGGCGACTCATTGGGACATCCGGCAATACTGCAGCCCAAGAATCCACTGTCCCATTGACAGATACTTCAGTACCAACTGGGAGTTCAACCACTGGGAGACGGCCTAAAAAATTCAACCTATCAACACCCAAAGCGCACTTTCTTGCCAATTATGCTGACCAAATAGAGCGTCTTGGGACAACAGACTCTCTATCAACCAAAGTGGTAAGCATTATGCAAAATGAAGTAAGCACTGAAAACAAAAAAGCAAGTGAAAGTCATACCCCCCCAAGTGAAATTCATGTTTCACCCATTACACAGTGGAAGCTGAGTGAAATGGGAATCACTCATGTTTCATGATGTGGTGATTGTTGAATGAATCTCACTCTAGTTCACCATAGATGGTAATTCACTAATAAAATCATTTGAATCTGAAGGAAAATTTGTAGTGAGCCGAAAGCTGCCCTACTAGTAGACACATTTTATGTTGTAAGTAAAAACTAGCTATTACTTGAAGAAACCTTGACTCGACAGCAAAGGTGCTTTGACGGTCAGGGAAATTGGTCTCATTCACCAGAGTGAGCGCGCGCGCCGCGTGAAAGGGATTGCCACTGCATGGGGCATGTGGTGAGGGTAACAGCGGTGGTAGCGGTGTTGAAGGGGCATTGTTGAGGGCGTCATGAGGGGGTGTTGTTGAGGGGTGGGCCCGACTCTGCATATTCGCGTGATGTGGCCTGCTTAGAGACTCGCACCGCACTTTGCAAAGTGGCGATACGATGTCATGCAGCGGATGTGGGGAATAAAATGTTGAATAGGCACAAGTCAAGCAGTGTGGTGGTTTGGGGGTGGTTGGGATGGGCGTGTAGCGAGGCCAGGGATTGGATGAGTATGTGATGAAGCCGGGGGTACGACGCAGTAGAAGCATGAGTGACGTGGTAATAAAGGGCGACGTGAGTGATGTTGCAATGAAAGGTGACGCGGGTGTTGGCAGGGTGGATATGTTGCTTGTCTATTCTGAGTCTCCCCGTATCGAATTCCCTGTAGCTTCCAATTCTGAGTCGTCGAGAGCTTGGACGACAGGGTGGCGCTCGATGATTGTCCACATCTGGCGATCTTTTACCCTTCCAACAGCACAATTGATTGTAGAAGCATCGACCACCTCAATTGGTCCAAGCTCGGTGTAGGATGGCATTCCGAGCTCGTTGTATGATATTGGCTTGATGGGAGTAATCGCGGCCAGGATCACGCTTGAGGGTCGTCCCGCAGCGTGGCTTGGACTCGGTTGGATAAATGGGCAGGCTGGGGGCAGTTCAAGAGCTATGAAATGAACGACTTGACCATAATACGACCGTTCTTCAAGAACTACAGGTCGGTTTTTGTAGCGTGAGTTTCGATCAACCTCCAGGGTGTACTATCGTCTTTGAATGAGATCCTGTAGGTAGTATTGAGGCAGGTTGGACGCACCTTGACAAACGATTTATCACGCCCCCCGACCACACTGTCAAAGCTGCAGGAGCCTATGAGATCCCCGCCATCTAGAAGTTTAAGCTTTCCCCATTCAGATACAACACTGGGTACGAATTTCAGTGCGGTCAGAACAGTGGTCGAACAATTTGTTGCAAGATGAGACGCGATTTTCTTGCGAAGCGCGATGTTAATTCGGGTATCACGGAGCGGTTTGACCATCACAAGCTGAGGGTCTTAAATTCCACTTGCGAATCAGTGAAGGGAACAGCGCGTGGACAGGCTACTCACATCCCATGTAATGAATACCATTTCTCTCAATATCCCAATTGTCGCTGAGATTGAGTATGATAGCTAGACTGTAGATGGTTTTGATTTGATTGAGGGAGGCAATGTCACGGATGCGATGCATTAAGCTTGTATATGGCCACTTTCTGCTTTTGACAGATGGCAAGAGCGACCCACAGAATCTCTCCATCACAAATGCCCAATAACACCACACAGGCCCCATGCGTCGAATGTCGTCTGCGATGTGCAGAAGCGCGTGGATTGGGAGCGTACAAAACGGGAGGCGGTGGTCGGAATACTGATAATAAATCCTATAAATGTAGACTTAGAGTCAATTTATTTAGGCACGAATATTGTAAACGTACCGCTCATAATCAAGGACCCACTTCGCGAACCCCCGTTTCACTTCATCAATGTCAGAATCAGTGAGCTCCATTTGGAGACATTTGTTAATGAGTTTTACAAGCGAAACGAAATGCTGAAAATATATGGGTTTTGAGAAGCGGCGCCGGAGGAGCACAGGCCCCAACAGGGTAGCAAACAAGAGCCATGACTCTGCAATAAAATAATGTTGTTCCGTGGCAATGTTGGGGATGCGGCATCCAAAGGCAGACGGGATAGTCTGTCCCGATTGTTTGCAGGCTTCTCCGATGGCTTTCCAGACTGAATGTGAAATGGTGTAGTCCTCATTGCCACTGTCGAGGTTCTTATAGTTACCGCTCCACGCTTTGATTAGTGTTTGCAGGACATTTTCCAAGATCGCATGCATGAAGTCATGCGGGAACGACGTGGGGAATTGGAGGCTCGAAATTCGAGTCAGAATAGAGAGACCATTGATACCGAAACGTTTTGCACGGCGATTCTGCTCAGCATCGTTTGGGGCCTCCATTACTTGAGTTGCTTGGTGGATGAATTGATCGTGATTTCGAAGGGGGAGTGCTAGTGGGTCATATGATAGTGCCGAGGACCGGTGAAGGGGGGTGTAGTGCGTGTGGCCCGGCGATTGTTTGTCCTCGATGCCGCAGATGGCGCAGGCGCGACACGGGGAGAGTCCGTTGTGGCCCTTCATTCGCATCAGCTTCGCAATTGCAGGCATGTCCCCAAACACGAGAATGAGGTACACATGTAGAATAAACATTCGCATGTACCGTATATCGAAGGCGGGTACTCCTTGCTCCAATTTCAGACACTCCTCGACGAAGGGGACCAGGAATGAGTCAAGCTCCTTGGGCTGTTTGGGACCAGGAACTACTCCCAGACATAATATGTTCTTGAGTTGGAACCGGGTTTCGGGGGGGAGGTTGTAGTTAAAACAGATGATAGGCCAGCATGTTTCTTTTCGACGTTTGAAAGGGCAAAATCCATCCGTTGAGAGACCAATGGCAATGTCAGTGGGTTGAGAAAAGAATTTATGGCCTATGTCTGTACCATCGATGGTAACGCGAGTTGAACGTAAATTGCAATAGTGTTCACCGTCGAATACATCAGCTGTTCGTCCAGGCTTGTGTTCATAATTATTGCGGTAATCCATGGCATTAGCAGTCTCCTTGTTGAGAAAATAATTGACGAGGCGGGGGATGAGTGGGAAGTAAGTGAATACGTTCCGAGGTTCCCCATTAGTATTGTATCGCGGTTCTTCACAGTAGGGACAACGGTCCACTGATTCATACGCGCCCGCAAAGCAACAACACGAGTTGATGCAGCAGTGATAATGCGTGGGCTTGACCCCAGATAGAAAGGCGATGCGGGAGCGAAGCCGTTGAGGAGAATGTAGTTTTGATAGTTGCGGGAATGCCCTAGGTAGCTTCCTATAGGACTGCGAACCCAAAAGGGTGTTGACCTTGTAGTTATGAGCGCGGATGGAGTTCATGTCGTCCTCAGATAAATGATAACCTAGAGAGATTATTTCACAATCGTTGATGGGCCATGCGGGCGAGTACATACCTCGGGTAGCGGCCTCTGTTTCAAATTCCTCTTCAAGAATATCCTGGGCTGACAATCCTTGCAGCCAAGGTGCCATGGGAAGCTCATCCGCAGTGGGATCAAACACGTCCTCCTCATCCGAGCTCTCGCCTTCACCCCAGTTACCACCATGGATCTCTTCGTCCAAACCACCCATATTTGGGCCAGCGTCATGGCCGCTCGAAGAGGTGCTGAGGTGTTGATAGAAATCTGGGATCACTGACCCACTAGCTCCGCTCGTGTGTTCATTCATGGCAGTCTCATTATGCTGGTCCATGGAGGTGCTGTCGACGTCCTCAGGTGTAGAAAGCCGATCTGCTGAGAGGGGAACCGAGTCATGTGCGGGTGCCGTGTGAGGTGGTGAATGATGATGGCGAGAATGTTGGAGTTGATGGGCGTATAGTTCTTGGCCACATTTCTGTTGGACGCGTTTTTGTCGAAGGACGCGTTGCTGTGCGAGTATGACTGCTGTGGTTCCCTTCCCTTGAAGATGGTTTAAGACTGTTTGCCGCGAGACGTTCCTTTCACAACCACAACTACAAAGTGGCATTTCCTGACACAAAAGATATGAATACTATCGTTCCATGGATTAAGAATATCACTCACGTTGATGCGCGACCTGGGTGGCTGAGACGAGTTCCTGCAATCCATCGCTTTGAAAGAACCATTATATATGCTTTCAAGTTTTACACAGCAGGAAGACACTAAGTTGAGAATTATGTGGAATCTGGTAACTAGCACAGCGGGGATCTGGGATAGTAAGGAACATATATCTGTCCACATAATTTAAGACTAGCACTTCGAGATATAGTAAATTTCGTACATTGAGGCCCGAGATTTAGAAGGCTGGCTTAGTCGTCTTAAACACTAGACCCTTCCCGTGCCTTACCTTTCGAAACGCGGCCCCACCGCGCTGAGATATGATTCAGGAATTTAGAAGTAAGGTCTTTTGGCATCTCAAGTTCTTCTTCCAAAAAGGCGGTATACAGCTGAGTGGCGGCTTCCTCGAGACTGTCAATCCTATGTTGCAAAAGGCCTTCTTGATATTTCAATACATCGAACCCAGGCTCCTCAGCGCCGAAGGCTTTCAAGACATCTTCGATGGGAACATGGAGGGGCGATGTCCCTCCG
This sequence comes from Collybia sp. MG36, assembly GCA_003313185.1. NCBI lineage: Eukaryota > Fungi > Basidiomycota > Agaricomycetes > Agaricales > Clitocybaceae > Collybia > Collybia sp. MG36. Next base: position 6,625 of record QGOG01002576.1, on the reverse strand, counting down.
TTTGAGGCGTTGGCGGACTTGTGAACCCGCGCCTTCTTGGATCGAACGGGGCGCCTAGGCGGGGCACCAATGAAGATTGCCCTGCGAGGGCGTTTGTTGAGGGGTAAAGAACTTCCAGGCGTCTGAGAAGCGCGACGGCCAGTATCGCTTTCAACCTGGATGGGCTCAGATATGTCAGTGTGAAGCTCCTGAATTTCAACCACATTAGACATGCCTGTGATAGTTGGTCGATGCCTGGTGAGCTGCTACGGACCGAGCTCCCAGAATGGCCTCGCTTGGACCCAGCGCTACTCAATCCTCCGCGTCCAGGCATCTCCGGTTCCGAATCGCTACTGATATCGATTATAATGGGCTCGCCGGTCCTGGAGGTGGCGCCTGGACCAGTGGTGTCACCGCGTCGCTGCGGATCCAAGCCGGTGGTAGCGGGCTTGGAGTTGCTATCCCCAGTGGCAGGATTCGGATGGATCTAGAAATAGAATCGGTCAACATTGAAATGAAGATCCAATAAATTAGAATGGGTTACCCGGGCGTCGACAGTGATACCTTTGCCAGTGATAGAGATGTTGATATTGGTGAAGCACATGGTACTGAATAGGAGGAAGGAATTAAGGTCCGTGACCTCACATTAAGGTGGTTTTAACTCACAGGAATGGGTTGACGTCGGCAGTATCGCCGTCACCAAAGAACTGCTCTACACCAAGTCCTCCATTGACTACACCGGAGCAAGAATTCCGTCGGTTCCGAATGTTATCTTCAATCGCGGGGGGTAACTAACGCCGGCGGCGTTGCCGCGACCGCTCTATACCATTCTGAGGCCCCCAGGGTAATACCAAGTTTAACACCGGAGCGAGATATAATGCAAGAAAACTAGGCGAAGAATTCCGTCAGTCCTGAATGATTTTAAACTCACGAAAAACGGATCGGTGGCATCGCCGTCACAAAAGCACCGCCCATTCTATTCCATTCTGAGTCCGTTAGGGAGATATTGAATCTGGCACCAGTGCAAGATACGATGGAGTGAATTAGGTGAAATTTTCTGTCCGTCCTGAATATCATTCAAAAATGGATTGGCGGCATTACTGTGGCCATTCTGAGTCCCCTGGGGCAATATCAACTTTAGCACTAGAGCAAGATACGATGAAGAGAAACCCGAAGAGAAACCCTTCAGTCCTGAATGAGTAGGATACCCACATTGCCCAAGTCAGGGCCTCCAGATTGAGGGTGGCCGGACGGGCTCCATGTGTGTGTGGAAGTCAGGAGTACAAAGAAATGGGCAAGATTGGTTAGGAAATGCGAGGGCGGTTGAGATCGTTGAGATCGTTGAGCAATCAAATGGTCGGTTGGAACGGATGGTACGATGCCGGGTGTTCAAACGTTCACTGTTGGGTCGATTGACCGAGCAAGATCACATGACTCAGGCCATCCGCTGAAAATTGTCAAGTCCCACTGTTCTGACTCCACACTGTCCTCGCGTCTTATAACCGCCACTATGCCCAAATCTCCACTCCCCAACTTACAGTTTACTTTCCATGAGATCCCGCTCCAACTCTCCTAGCCACGACAAGGATTCTGTTGGTGGCAGTCCCCCGCGGCCGCGAGTCCGAACCCAATCTCGACGCATGAGAGATGCAACGAGAAACGCGATGGAAGAGCGCGCCAATAAAGAGGCCAGGCGAGCTAGGGCTATCGAGCGAGAGAACACCCAAATTCAGAACAGAGCAGCCGCTACAACCGTTGATCAGGCAGGCGATAGCGATGAAGTTCAGCGGCTCAGAGGTAAGTTATTCTCACAGTTCACCCTTAGTGTCCCAATGGCTGATTTCATCTGATTTTCAGCACTCTTACACACTGCTCAAGCAGAGCGCGATGCTGCCGAACGGGAATTAGCGGCGATCCAAGCCCAGCCAGAGCAGCAAGATGCCGCTGATGTGGATGACGAGCCAATCCCCCGGCCTTCAAGAATCAGTCATGTCTCCATTAGCGTCTTGCGTCGCCACATGGATCTTGATGGTCCTGAGCACGACATTGAATGGGCTTGTATGCGAGTAGGATATGCTTCCACTTTTTGTCTTCCCCCACTAATGCAATCATAAAGTCTACAGTTCGTGATTATCTCAGGGCTGGTCGCGTTCAATGGAACCTCAGGTGGAAAGAACAACCGACACGAAGGCTCTCAAAAATATATGATGCAGTATGTTCAAGTGGTATATTTTATTCCAAATAATTGATCCGCTCTCGACAGATTGAAGAACATTTACCAATATTACGACGTTTCCAAAATAGTTGGGCAACAGAATATTTAGCGAAGAATGCCTTCAGCAGTCACAAAACATATGAAGCATGTAAAGACGATGGATCGAAATATCGCGGAAAAATAAAACGGATTCGCAAAAACGCTGCCGCGCGCCACAAACAACGCAGCAATGTAGTTGTTTCAAGTAGCGACTTGGAGGAGGGAATGGATACAGATTCCCTAGAGTAGAAGATAACCAATATTCAATACTACTCAATATGATTGAATTTCTTTGGGCCGAACCTCGAGTGAGTCACTGCCGCCATCTGTGTCTCATATGCACTTGTTGGTGATAAATTATTATTCCAGGTTGCCCATGCGCGTGAGCTTTATGGCCGGATTCTGAGTTCCCCAGCGCACGCAAATGGAAGAAGGGGCTGAGGATGATACAGTATGCATTTTAGACGAGCAAGACGGTTCCGCTGAATCCAATGCCAAATTCTGTGGGGGAGGTGTCTCGACCGATGAGCTGGCCTTACCCTTCTCCCAGCGATTTTATTCTGTTGTCTGACGGAACAGTAGCCATACTGCGGGATTACCTCAAAAATACGGGGGGGACGTCAATCGCCCATTGACGACTAAGTTGAGTAAATCTAGCAAAAATGAATCAAAATAATACATAGATATCGCAAGCGACATATACGTTTCATCTCCCTATGGACGACAAAAATCATATCATTGCAAGAAATATTGGCATTTCACAATGGTACTCCGCGCCGCTCAACATTCAATAACCTCCCATCTCGCTGCCAACGCCCGCCATTCCCATACAAGACCGGCCGCCTTCGTGGGTAGATATGTGCCGTGGCAATGACGGACCCATCGCCAATGGTCCCGCGCACCGTCCAATGTTTGTTGGAGTCGGACGGGGAGGAGTGAAGGGGACCCCTTTCGATCAGGAAGATAAGTGGATCTACTGTGAATGATGGAGAGTAACTCACATTACCATCCACCGCATCTCCCGTTGTGGACTTCGCGCTCTCTCAGCCTCAGCTACCCTACAGATCGTTTGGCGTATTATCTCGCGAGCCTCGCCACTTGGTTTGTACGAGCGAATGCGGTAGATAATGGTATTCATGTTGGCTGCGAAGGTGGATGTGTACCGAAGTAGATGTTGGTGTTGGTAGAATGGGAGATGTGGAGATGCGTGCATCTCAAGACACAAACACAAACGTACAAATGCAAGTGCCCTTCACTCTGACCACATCACATTTTGACCGCTACTTTGCATGCCCGCAAACACCACTGCAGGTCATCGAGCGACATCATGCACGAGCACGGCACGGGGTCCGAGTGCGTCCGAGACATCGTAAGTATCCTCGTCCTCATTTTGCGCCGGGGCATTCTGGTCCAACTTTCGGCTTCCCACGAGCACAGTATCCATGTTAATTCCGTTACTACTTACTATTACACCCTCAGCCTGTTTGGAAAGGTGAATGTGCTCATCCTGACGTTCCCTGTTATTGAGCCATCGCCGCATGCTCCAGCGTCACTATTCAAGCCCTCTCTCCTGCCGATCTTCTTATTCCTGCTGTCGCTGGTTATCAACCTACCCTTCCCAACAACATCGGTCACCACTACTATGCTGTCCCACGGTATTGCTGAAATTTCACCCGTTCCCCCTCAATTCCAAGTCGCGCATGTTGAATTCGCGTATGTTCCGGTCCCTCCCTTTCACGTACCTCCCTAACTTGGGTTTTTCACCGATCCCGCCCAATCCCCCACACAACCCATGGGCTTGCGCTTATCGCCTACATTCGTGCTTAAGTGAGTCATGACGCCCAACGTCCAGAGCGCCTACCACTCATGATCCTATCATCCTTTAGCGCCAGCCTGTGCGCGACCCAACTAAGGAGCCATTGGCTGCATGACGGCTACCTTCTGAAGCTCAGTGTCAGACAAAACCAAAACGACTGAGGGCTCACATTGTTACAAACAGAAGCTTCAGCATCCCGATGGTTGCGTCGGACAAGAAAGGCAAACCTGTGTTACCGCCAAATGTTGGCATGATGGTCATCAATCCGGGAGATGTTGCATGAACATTTTTACACTGAACGATATATATTTCCCGTTGATACGAAGTCGCCCGGTCAGGCTTCATCCTGATCGACGACCCTGCTCATTGATTGCCACTATAGATGGTATTTGTCGACCGTTAATCCTGGGATCAGTACATCACCGCGCCGTTTTGGACGGCGGAGACGGTCCCAAATTCTGAATCAAACCTTCGGATCAGCCTCTCACAGCGGACACGGTAACGGACCCAACCTTTCCAGCCTTGGTCAAAACACCTCATTCGAGAACACCCCAACGCTGATCGCCTCCGGGACTACGTCTGGCAGAATTTCGTCGAAGCGGGGTGCGTGCTACGTTCCACTACCCAACATTTACTCAATCTGTGGAATGGCCCTCTCAGCAAACAGCGTGCCGTTGTAATTCACACTTCCTGAAGAGAACGACGTGCCCACCCACTGGTGCCTACACGGCGCACAGCAGGAGGGGCAGCGCGGGCAAGGAGGTGGAGAGCTGCGGCCTCGAGAAGCTCAGGTTCACCATTGCGAGCTCTGATACAGAAGCGGCACCTGCGTGGGCATGGGCTTGCGTGCGGTCGCTATGGGTGTTCCCTCAGACCTGTGGTGCGGCGTAGGGGCTGTGGCGCTGCGATTGGGCGAGGTGGGTATGGGATTGCCAATCCCTGGAGCTTTCTCACATCTTCGATTGAATTTCTCAAGTATATGAGCTAATTTTTCATGAAAATAATCACTTGTAACACGAAATAATTCATGTAGATATAATGATGACTTTCATGAAAATAATCACTTGTAACACGAAATAATTCATGTATATATAATGATGACTTTCATGAAAATAATCACTTGTAACACAAGACAATTCATGTACTATATTTGAAATCTTCAATTCCTCCTTTGAGTGAAAACCAAATGAAAATCATCTTGATAGACATCAAATACTGATGGAAGAACATGAATAATCCAGGTATTTTGAGTGAGTTTCTTGGGAAAAGACCATGAAAGTAGGGGTAAAAATAGTATGTGAATAGGAGTCACTCAATTTTCACTACATGGGGTGAATATCACTCCATATGAGATGAGTATATCTCATAATTGAGTGAAAGTCACCTATTTTGTAGTGAACCAAATAGTGACTTTCACTGTCTATCCTGTCTCCAGTGAAGACCAATGAACGCTAATAGATACCAGGGCGAGAGTCGACACACCCGCCTCAAGGAGCAAAATCGCCGCACCAATTTCAACAACACCACCCCCCAAATAATTGGCATTGATGTACGGGAGGCTGTCCATGCCCGCATGTCACACGACTTGGACAATCTTGCCAAACTCAACTCCGAGTCATCCCAAGTTTCAGGAGGAAGCCAGCTCTCACAAGACCGCAATAGCCTACATGGAGATGAAGAGTTGAGGTGTAGCTTTTCTATTGCGCGAGATGAGAAGAATAAAGTTTACCTGCCAAATCTATTGACAAAAAACCGCCGAGACCCCGCTTTCCATGTAAGTTTCATCCCAACACTCAAAGATGGTTGGCTAACATTCAAAAGAAATTCCTTCCACATCTGAAGCGGCACTTACTCGTGAGAAAACGTGGTAGTGCCATACCTGGTGATGAGCCGTTGTTCAATGATGATCAACTCTCTCAAGTCATTGTTCGGGACAATTTTATCTTTGCACATGCAACCGTGACATTCAATTATACAACCTACGATATCCGCCGCGACCAAGACACTATTAATGTGAATTCTGGACATTGCGACATCATGCTCCCTGCCTTCGAAGATGGCTTGGATAACAACACTGGAAGTATCCACCCGTACTGGTATGCACGTGTCCTTGGTGTGTACCATGCAAATGTCTTCTTTGAGCCATCCCTGTAGCCTATTTACAATGTGTGGTGGAATTTCCAGCTGTACCCATTAAAATGTACCTGCCACCCCTCCATATGCTTGAGCAAATTATAATGTGCTGATTATAATTTTCACCTGGCTATAAACTCATTATAATTCCTGACCTTTCCTTTTGTGGTTAGTATTCCATAATAGGCCGCTTTCCCGCCCACTCTGGATCCAATCAGGCTGCCTGCCCCTCCTGCCCCCCTAGACCGCTTTCACCACTTTTTGACGAAAATAGGTACTAAATAACGCGTCTAGAAGCGATTTTTACCCTCTATCCAACGGTCCCCACATGGTCAAATTCCGTGGAAAATTGATAGAGATATGAGGTACTTACTCTGGGCAACTTTCCCTCCCCCTGCGCGCGTGATTCCCATGCCCACGGAATCGAGCGCGTAGGTGCGCGT